>JAWQFJ010018538.1:0-34182 GCA_034096865.1 Theodoxus fluviatilis
GAAGAGTAACAAAAGGCCAGAAGTGCGTGATGTCCCCTCATCAGCTAGAATTCCTGGCTGCTAGACTTTCACAATCAGCTCCATTTGCACAGCCAGGGGCCACTTCCAGCAGACAAAGAGGCTAACAGGGGGCATCAGCGCGGGGTCAGATCATTCACATCCAACTATGCACTCCAGCAACCTTGGAAGATCAGCCCAGCCCACACACATCAACCATCGGGTCGCCAAGTGCCACATCCATCCCTGAGAACATCACTATGCATATCTACCACTCAAACAGAAAATCAACATCTATCATTCAGACAACCATTTCTCCTGGCAGGACAGTCTTCTTTTGAAGCATCAATGTGGTCAGAAGTTGTACAACAAATGACAAATGATGTCATACCCTTTTGTCAGTCTCTCCTCCCTGCTTCTCTTTCCACACCCACACCCATCCCCCATCTTCATCCCCCATCCCCATCTGTTTCAAAATAAAATGTTACTGTTCCCTTCAATTGGTTTCAAAGAATGGCAATCTGCATGTATCAATTAACATCTCCATTAAAAAGAACACAGTTATTCTGGTGAAACAAGACTGACTTACAGACTTTGAGGAAGATGCAGACAGATTTGTCCACCCAGACGGGCAGTGTCTGTCCAGGCCACACCACTCGCACCTGGTCCAGCAAGTGGTTCTCCACAAAGGTTGCATGGCGCTCCTGAAACAACATGAGCGTTTGTTCAGCCCTCCATGTTGTTAACTTTCATATATATGTGAACAATTATTTCTGAGAGTATGGGTCTGTATAATGTTTTGAGGCTGGAGTCTACACACTTCCCTCCTCAGCTAAAATGTCACAGTTCTGGTGTATTTGGGACTATGGCAGTAGAACAGGTATTTTCTACTAGTGACTTTTAAACTTCAAGCAGAAACCTCTCCAGCAGAATAAACCAAAATCTCATAATGAAACAGATCATGTAAGGATATTATACATCAATTCAATACAAGTTATACAACCTATTTTAAAAAAGCATTGGCCAACATTATCATCCAAGTTTTTGACAATAATTCACGGGAAGAAAGAGTTTTGGGTTTAAAAACCAAACTGAGAGCAGTCTGAAAGTGCAAATCTCCACCAAGTAGGCCACGATTTCTCTTCCATGGCCTGTACGATTCAGGCAGCATGTTCTGCTAGCCAGTCCAGATGCTACAAAGTTTAGTTCAATTTAGTACCTGCTAGCAGTCTCTGAGTGTGGAATGCATATGCTGGCAGAATAAATAGTTTGATGTCGTCAACTTTGTGATGCAAGATAAAATATTTCTTTATGAATCCAATTCCAAACAAGATATCATGTGACCTTCAAATTTTTATGGATTTTTCCAACAAATTTCATCAGAATCTGTTTTAAAGTTTTTGAGTTATTTTGTCAAATAATGCACCAACCAACCAACCAACCAAACGACCGAAAAACACAATCTCCTTGGCAGAGGTAGCAAACACAATAAACACCCCAAAGAGAAGACAAATATTGGATGAAATAAAGGCAGTTAGAACAAAAATGTGGAAAACTGGACAAGAATATTGCAGCCCTAAACTCCACTGAAGTCCAAGGGAGAAAGTAAGATAAGTCTAGCAAAACAAACACATCCAGGCCCAAAGCTGTGTCTATATGTCAAAGAGAGCTATTATTCAGACACATACATCTGAGTGGTCAGGTGTGTATAACAATGAACTATCAATGCAAGAAAGTTTAGGAGGGTAAATTGTTATATTTCCTACCAAGCTCATATGATAATATTTACTTCACTATCATTTCAACATTGTGTTTATGCAGACAATACATTATATATTTTAATCAGTTTGATTCATTAGGCAATATACATTTGAGATGTGTAATTTTAGCATGCAACTGCAAGTGAGAATAGTGATCTTACCAGAATTTCCCAGTCGTCTATTGATAATGGCTCAATGTCCACCCTTGATGCTGTGTAGCTTTCATTTCTGCATTTCAGCATCACCTAATAAGTACCAAAAAGAAAAGAAAATTCAATCTAACCATTTCATAAACTCTCTCATCATGTCATGACCTTGCTTTCAATTAAACATAAACTTGTGCCCACTAATCCATCCACCCACACCCTAACATACACACACACACACACACTCACACACACACACACACACACACACACACACACACACACATACACCTGCACATAAACATCTGCACAAATGTCTGCACACACACACACACACACACACACACACACACACACACACACAAACTGCACACACACATGTCTGCACAAACAAATGTCACACACACACACACACACACACACACACACACACACACACACACACACACACACACACACAACTTATCGCCACGCCTCACCCATCTACCAGATTCTTAAGTTTGAATTCAATGGATTTTCACCCGTCACTTCTCACCAAAGATCAAGAATTGGAGAGGGACTTAGTCACTTACAGTTTCTCCATCCTGAATGCCCAGCTTGTTGGCATAGAGACCAGAGATTTGCACAGTGCACTCTGACCCCAGGGCTGCATCACCCTGAAGACTGGCAAAGACCTTCCTGCCATTCTTACAGCTCACCTCGTAGACCAGCAGCTGGGAAGGACAAAATGATACTAGTGATGAATGCTCTTTCATCATGGCTCATCAGTCCTTGCTGACTATGTAAGGCCATTGGCCACAAAGATCACTACAGCTGCTTACAGAGAGAGTGTCAAGTCTTGATTTCTGAAGTTACACTTGGTGGGTCTTATGTTACCCCTAACCCATGATGGTTAGGACAAGAGGAACATGAAATGAGTAGATTGGACAATATATTACACAGGTGTGAAGGGTGGAGTAGGAACAGACTCACTGAGATTCTCTGGGAGTTTTGCATTTGGCAAAGTAAGGTCGCCAAAATAAAGTTGTGGTTATGGTAACCCAACCAACCCTATTTTTTCTACTAAGGCTAATTTTTTTTCATGAAAAAAAACAAAAATTTACAGGAAAAAATTAATTGTCCCATCTTCCCTGCCCAAGGAACACTCAGGGAATCTACTATTTAATGTTTTAAAAAGCGTTCTCAGCAAAAGAGAAACTTGATTTATGTTCAATCTGGCTTCTTCTGTTAGAAAAATATATACAAAGAAAGACTTTAAAGTTCAGGCCGACATACAGACCTTATTTGTGTGTGGCCATTTTACCATAACAATAACTTTTTTCTTTTTTTTTGGCCTAATAAGAAAAGATCTTCCAGAAAAATCTAAAATGCTATCTTGTGCATCTGGCTCCTCTCAGTTCTAGGCTTTGATTTTGACTGGAAACATGAAGCATGGTTTTGTTGGTATTGAAAGAATAACAAATTTAGCTTTGAAAGTTTATACACAGTCATCTTGAATTTTCTGTAGATGAACAATAGAAGGGAGGGGGTAGGTGAATGCCTTTGTGCATGTATCAGTGTGTGTGTGTGTGTGTGTGTGTGTGTGTGTGTGTGTGTGTGTGTGTGTGTGTGTGTGTGTGTGTGTGTCTGTGTCTGTGCATGTGTGCATGCTTTCCTGCATGTGTGTGGGCTTGTTTGCATGTATCTGTATTTTATTATTACTGTTTATTGACTCTACATGCTAGCATAGGTTTGTATTTTTAGGTTGTATGAGTATTTGCACTCAAACATTTGAATGCATGTTCATGTATGCATGTGAGTCGATATTCGCTAGTGGTCACTAAAAGGTGGAACTGAACTAAAAAAATCAAACTCTATCCTGGAAGCTGATTTCTATGTATTTGTTACATGCAGTCTTGAGGTATCTGATTTTGGTGTAAAAGGAGCAGGACTTGATATCGTTGGTGAAATACAGGGTGCTGAAGTTTGTCGGCCATCTCGGGTAACATGCGTTACACCGGGACACCAATATGGCAAAATTTGATTTAAATAATACATAACCCAGTTTATTTTAACTCTGATATGTAAAAGATACTTCAATACTGCCATATAACCTGTTAAACTGACATTGTATCATAATTAATGTGTTAGTAAACAGTATGACACATGGAACACCGTATCGCAAGTTACCACAACTCTTAAACTTTTCATTGTGCACATATCAATCACAACATTTTCATCAACTTTCACTTAAAAACTGAACATGATGACAGCATTTGTCTCCAACAGTCTTTATTCATTATACTAAAAGATGGCCATTTGTTTTGTTTTTTTCCTTTTTTTTGTAAAATTGTTACATGGGACGCATCCATTACTCATGACATGGAAACCCTGGTCTTAAAGAGGCATAAAACATTGATATAACTCATTTTCAAAAATTTGCTTGGCTAATTCTGATTCCCAAAATATAATTTTGACCAAATTTAGTTATGATTAAGATGAAAATAGAAAAGATACAGTGGCGTAAGTGGAAAATTTGTCTGCAACAGATGGTAAAAAAAGTTTTTCACTTTTTCATTCCAATTTTCAATGCTAAAACTTTTTGGGGGGGTATTTTATGCTATTTGTGATGGAATGTTCACTGAAATTTAAATGTTAGTTTTCGTCCAGGGGGCAATGTGGGTGGTTTGACGATTTCCTGGATCATCTTGACAGGGTGCCAGGCCTTGTCTGCCCACTCCCACGCCCTGTCACGCTCCACCATGTAGTGCAGGTGGCAGTCTGCCCCGTCGTCCGCAATGTCCAGAACCTGCAACATTGTACAGTGAAATTAGGGTTAGAAATACTTATCACACTCAGTCTTAGTTGTGATTTGAAATAAAAAATAAATAAATAAACACCAAAAAACCCAACTTATTATTATGATAATTTCCCAAAACAAGGGGATAGACACTGAGACAAAGGAAAACTTCATTGAACACAAACTTACCTTGGCATAGAACAAGCGACCTGTCTGTCTGCGGCCACTGGTGCACTGGAACACCGCCTTGACGAAGTCGTCAACTTTTGGATTTCTGCGACACAAAAGCAGATCAAGATTAAAAGAAAAGCTATGAATGAAGCAGTTGAAGCAGACCAATCACCAAGGTTATTCTGGGGCTGTGGTGTTTCCCCCATTGAGAAACACCTGGTTTTGGGGCCATGGCATTGTAGGTATGTGTGCATGGTTTTGTATTATATTATGTAATAACATTTACCTGCTGTTCAAAGCACTCGATTCATCTCCTGGCAGGGCGGCTCCTGGCTGGGCATGTCCTTCAGCTGTGGTTTCCACTTGTCCGTCATCATCCAGCGGGTCATTTTCAGTTGCTGGGGCAGTAGCTTCTGCAAAATAGCACCAAAATTGCAAGATATAACTTAAGTTAAAACATTAAAATTCACAAAATTGGCCACACTCATGTATGACTTTGCCTTATTTTAATTCTTTTTTATTTTAATATTATCATTTATTTCATTTAAATTTATTATATTTTTTATTCTTTATTTATTATTATTATTATTATTTCTTTTTTTTATTAACTTCCCGGTAATAGTTAATGGGGGGGGGGGAGACACATCAAAACACTTACCCTTTCTCCTTTTCACTTTCAGCGACACTTTCTTCCAGGCTCCAACAAATGCGCTGTTGGGGCAGTTGCCTTCTCCTGTCACACACGCTTTGCAGAAACAGGACCTCTCTTGGTTCATGATGTCGAAGGGTGACAAGCCTCGAACACAATGTAGCTTCCTGGTGCCTGGAATGCTTTTGCCCTCAGTCCTGTCTGGTCTCTCTCGGTTTATGGTGCCTTCTCCAACAAACCTGAACTGCCGCATCATGTGAGAGTGGGAGCCATCCCCTGGCTTCGTTAGGTTACTACAGCCATAGTCATAGAGGTCCTGGGCGTTGGCGATGACGCATTTTCTTCGCAAGACAGCCAACCGAGCCATTCGTTTCACCACCCCTATTTCTCTGTCACATGGACCTTTCCCATGACGACTGCCGAAGAAGTGTTTTTCTGTTGGGATGCCTGTGTCTTCCTCTGCGAAGGAAACGTCGACAAAATTTGTCTTGCCCTTGTACTGGCTGGGTGCGCCGTCGCTGAAATGTATGACCTTCTTTATGTTGAGGCCCCGGTCAAGCAGAGAACGCAGTACTTCCAGTTGAAAGTGCTGCACAGCATGACAGTCATGTCTCAAATCCCTCGGGCACATCTCTGACCAAGTGATCAAATTGCTGTTGCTGCCACTGGAAGTTGGCCATGTGCCAGGCGAAGGTCTGCAGGTCCTTCTCTAGGGCTTCAATAAGCTGACCAAAGGTTCCCTCCATCTTTGCCAGGGTCAGTTTGTTGCCTGTGACCTCTTCCCCCTTCTTGTTCGTGTATGTTTGGAGCATGGACTTCCATTCTTGCCAGATGCAAGGCTTGTCTTTGATGGACTGAAGCATAGGGTCCATAGCTTTGTGGAACTTTTCAACTCCACAGTCAGGGCACTTACGGTCGATGCAGGCTTTTTTGTGTAAGCCCAAGTTCTGATCGGGCGGACAGCATGTCATGTCGACGATCCTGTATTTTGTCCCAAGGAGCCTGTCGCCAAACCCATTTGCCTGTAGAATGGGGTTGATTGCCTTTCGCTTCAATGTGACATTTTCACAATACTCACAGCAACAGGTCTTGAAGGTGTCCTTGTCCACAGTTTTTGTTGTCTTTGGTCTGTATTTGCAAAATTTGGAGTAAGAGATCCTGGTTGAAGTCTCCACCAGATACTGTTGCCAGGCCTCCTTCAGAGTTTTACACATGTATCGCCTTGGTTCGCCATCCTTAGCGCTCACGTTCCTTGCTGAGGGCTCCTCCCTGCTGATGTCCCCTCTGCTAAAAAAGTCCTTGATGGACTGCTCAGTTTCAGGAGACAAGGCATCTGAACGTTTTTTTCGGGCTGGTTTGTCCGGTTTGTCCAGGTTGATCATCAACTTCTGCAGGTACCGCCAGCTGACGTTTAACTCTCTCCTGAAGTCGGCAAGTTTCATCCCTGGGTTGCTTTTCAGGAAGAAGCGGCAATATGCAGATTTTGACTTCAGAGTGGTAGTCTTCCTGCTTTTATTGTCTTCTTCGAATGCCCTTAGCATATCTCTGTGGTAGTTCTCTCGAGCAGTGATGCCGATTCTGAGGTTAGAGGGAGCCAACCCTTTTCTCTCGAGAGCTGCCTTTTTCCGGGGAGATTTGGTGTTGAGAAGTTGTTCAGCAACCTCAGCATACTTGTGAGGGGAGTGAGGCATTTTTGATTTTGCTCTAGACAATGCTTTTGCCCTTGTGCTCTTTTTGCTGTAGCCATGGAAACTTTGCATAGGTTGTTCAGTTGCTTGTTGCTGTTGTCCCATATGTTGTTCAGTTGCTGGAGCTTGTTGTTGTTCAGTTGCTTGAGCTTGTTGTTCAGTTGCTTGAGCTTGTTGTTCAGTTGCTTGAGCTTGTTGTTGTTCAGTTGCTTGAGCTTGTTGTTCAGTTGCTTGAGCTTGTTGTTCAGTTGCTTGAGCTTGTTGTTCAGTTGCTTGAGCTTGTTGTTGTCTCTTTTCCGCTGCTTGTCGTCTTCTCTTTGCGTTCACAGCCACTTTCTTTTGAGGTGTCAAACCTGCCCGATACTTCCGTTTTCTTTCCCTTTCTTTCGTTCTTGCGACTTCCATTGCTGATCTTGTCTGTGGCGGCTTTCGATTTAGTGGTTCCCCTAGAGTTTTCTTTTTCTCCCTACATTTTTGAACACGGAGTCGTGTCTTCTCCCGCTCTTCCTTCTTCTTCTCTTCACTCTGATTTGCCCTTGCTTTGGCTAGTTGGGCTTGTCTTTCGCAATATTGTTTATACTCCCCCTTTTCTTTCAGCTTTTCCCTGTAGCGGCGCATTTTCTTGGCAGCAGGTGAAATTCCATCTTCTGTTGCAGAACTGGTGGAGGCGAACACCAGAGTCGAAGGTGGTTGAATCCCCCTTTTTTGAAACAACCTTTCTGAAACCCTCATTGTTGTCTGGGTGCCTTGACCTAAACAAATTTCAAAAAGAGAACAATATTGCAACCATTTACACCCGCACACTTATGAATCGAAATAGGACCTTTTTTCCCCTCCCCCAGCAGACCATTAGTCTCTTTTGGTGAATGTTGTTTTTGCTTCTCCGCGGACAATGCTTGGAACTTTTTACTTGCTCAAATCCACCATGCTTTTTTTCAGGCTTTAATATGTATTAGTTTTCTTCATTAATTAATTTGTAAGGAAAAAAATCCTGACTGACCAATGAAATAAAAAAGGTGTACACCATACCTGCATCAGATTCAGTGTTCTTGAAACTTTCAGCCATTGTTTGCAGATGAATGTTTCGTAGAGGGCCACACTACCTCAAGTGTCCCGTGAAACAATGTTCCAGCTTTGTCATAAAACCTACAAAACATACATTAAAATGCTTGTTTAGAAAGTTTAATTCAAGGTTTACTTCTCTATTGAACAAGAAAATATACATAGGAATGGTGTTATGCCAATTAAATTAAGGAGAACAGTAAGATGGTAACAAGAGTTACAATGGACACTCAACAGCGTGTCCCTTGAAACAAAGTAACCAAGTAGAGCTGAATGTCCCTGTCATGTCATGTTTTTGGTGTTTTTTTGCTTGCTTTTTTATCAAAACAAACAATTCCCAATATTCCATTCAAAGTTACAAACTATCAAAACCATGGTTTGGCTAAAAAAGATGAAAGAAGGATCGATTGGTCACAACCATTACAAGGACACCATTTATTCACTCTCGCCCGAGTCCCAAGTAACGATGTAGCCAGTGACACGAAATAAATTTTAAACAATAAAAACAATGCATGATTTCATAAGCAATCTCTAAAGTTGTACAAAACCGATCTTCAACGACTTGTAGATACCCACGATTTTTGATTGCACGCCCCAATGTGTTAAAAAAAGCGAGTTCGAGGGTAACAGCAGTTCACGGGACACAGGCAAAGTAAACGAGGTCGAGACACAATCGTAGGAAAAATCTAATCGTATTGGATAATTAGGTGACAAATGTACTTAAAAAACAAAGATGGGTGTTGTAAAATCAATGTGTCTTACCTTTGAATGTTGATGGGAACAAGAATATTAGCCACAACGACGAAAAGTCGATCGAAATCCAACCGCGTAGTCGCTACTTGCGATTTCGATTCGCGCGGTTACGGCGTTTCCGGTAGCGCACAAATGGGACACGTCACTGTTTTTGGGCCCCAGTACATTCATATTTTGGTCATTGGTGTGTAAAACGTCATGAATTTATGTGCACGACTCGGGGTCGAACGTCCATCGTCATTTCAAGCGGGAAATCTGTATATTTTTTCCGTGGGGGATTTTCAAAGTTTGGAGGTCACAACCGTTTCACACGGGACACGACTTACTATTTTCATCAAAGGTGAGCCTATTTAATAAAATATCAGTCCTTTTGTTCATTAAAACGATTGTTGTAATGTGGACTTTCAATCATTTTGCCGTACACTGGGCTGGGTCTTGTTTGAGGATTGAGACAAGCAAATCTTGAATACCGACCGAGTGGGACACGCCGTGTAACACGGTTACCGCTATTTTCTTTTTCAGTTTACAAACTCTATTTTTAAAATGATGATTTACAAAGTGCTTCAAATGAGTGTTCTATTATTTGCTAAGACTACAGGACCACCATTATTCCCATTTATTTAGTACAATTTACACAATTTCAATTTGTTCTGGTGCAGGTGTCCGATGTCACAAAAACAAGCGCCATTTTGAACACAATTTAGTCTTTTATTCAAGAATATCGTCATTTGTAAACATAGCATTGTGAAACCCTTGTTTGTGCCGCTTCTCTATTATATTAACTTCTCAAAAACAACAAGTCGAAATCATTTTTTGAACATCATCTTTATTGAAATTACACTGAAAGAGGGTCACCCTAGCTGTTGACCACTAGCGAATATCGACTCATGTGCATGCTTATGGACATCTCTTGAGTGTTTGCATACATGGAATGGCCTTGCACTAGCAAGCATACTTGCATATATATATGCATGTTGCATTCACATGTCAGTTTCTGTGGTTGCTCTTGTGTGCATACAGCTTTCTTTATTTGCTGGGAGAGAGAGATAAATGAATGGACACCACTGAATGGACTGACAGATGGACAGACAGATGGATGGACATGCATTAGATATTAAGACAGATGTTTAAACATACATTTAGACATACGCACATTCAGGCATATATTTAGACATGTATACAATTAGATTATACAAGTAGATTACATTTAGACACACACACACACATAGAGAGGCAGAAAGAGAGAGAGAGAGGGAGAGACGAGAGAGAGAGGAGAGAGAGAGAGAGAGAGAGAGAGAGAAAGAGGAGAGAGAGAGAGAAGAGAGAGAGAGAGTGAGAGAGAGAGAGAGAGTGAGACGAGAACGAGAGACGAGACGAGAGCAGACGACACAGGACGGACGGACGGACGGACGGACGGACAGACACACGGACGGACGGACGGACGGACGGACGGACGGACGGACGGACGGACGGACGGACAGACAGACAGACAGACAGACAGACAGACAGACAGACAGACAGACAGACAGACAGACAGACAGACACACATACACACATACACACAGACAGACAGACAGACACACACACACATTCATACAGACACACACACACACATTCACACACACAGACACACAGACACCCACACATATTCACACAGACAGACACACACACACACAGACGGATGGACAGACGGACAGACAGACAGACAGACACACATACACACAGACAGAGACACACACACACACACACACACACACACATTCACACAGACAGACACACAGACACCCACACACATTCACACAGGCAGACACACACACACACAGACACACACACACACACACACACACACACACACAGACAGACAGACAGACAGACAGACAGACAGACAGACAGACAGACAGACAGACAGACAGACAGACAGACAGACAGACAGACAGACAGACAGACAGACAGACACACACAGACAGACAGACAGACAGACAGACACACACACACACACACACACACACACACACACACACACACACACACCACACACACACACACACACACAGACAGGCACACTGACAGATAGACAGAGACACATATGTATACAAGCAACAAAGAGTACATGTAAGATTAAAATGGCATGCAACGTTTCATGATAAAATTATTCTGTCCCAGAAAACAGAAAGAGAACCTTGGTGGGAAGACACTAGTTACATTTGTCAAACTTTAAGATGGAACTACTTTAACTGAGCTATATCTAACTCTCTCTCTCTCTCTCTCTCTCTCTCTCTCTCTCTCTCTCTCTCTCTCTCTCTCTCTCTCACACACACACACACACACACACACACACACACACAGAGGCACGCACGCACACATAATTAATGAATTATAGAAACTTGGGTGTAATAGTATGGAAAATTAATGCATTCTCGTTCAGGCATCACAACTTTCTTTCTCCCAGCACAGCATAAGCATTGACAGATAAAACTCAAGTACTTCACTTCTTGCAATCAGATTTGTTCTTTCCTGACTCAATTTTCAATCCAATTCTCTTAATTAATTTTAATCATATTCATGTATTTATGTCTGGATGTGTCACCTACCCTCCTGAGTTCAAGTCCTTCAACAACTGTATTTATTTCTAGCAAAGGCTAAATAAGTCCTGTGTGTTCCCTAATGACTGGGAAAGAGAGGTAAGCCCGACAGAGTATTCATTTCACCAGGAGGCTATTCATAATTCAGAGATGAGGCGTAAAACTTCGACTTTGGTTTGTCGAGAAACGTTCGAAAGTTTGAGAAATGTAAAGCATCTTTTTCATCTGAAGCAGGTAAAATCCACGAATACTTTGTGCCAATAGATCGCTCTGGAGATTTCTTCCGAAACGACGGTGCTTTGACATCAGATAATCATTTTAAGTGCAGTCTTTCGATCAGTTATTGTCAGTTGCATTGCGCATGCAACAGAGGAGCTGATGAGGCATTTCGACTTGTCCTCGAATCATTGGGGAAGAACAAGAATCGCATCTGCCTCGTGGTGACAGAAGCCAGTAATGACGACAATGACCGACGACAACATTGATTTCAAATGTCATTACTTCGCACATTCGAAGCATGAAGTCATCGCTAAGAATAAACAACTAGTGTTGCAGCATCGTCAAACGGCACTTAAGAGGAGATAGGCGGTTACATCAATGATCAAGCCAGGATCACTATCATATTCTCATTCTGAAGCCAGTGAAGGAGGCCAAGGGTCATACCTGAGAGGTTAGCTTTGTCTCTGAATTCTTCTTAAATCCAATATCAACGACATGAAGGAAGCAGTGCTTGACTCCAGCAAACTGCACCACAGCGAGGGAGCAACTCATTTTTACTTTCTGATGTGTTTCTGAAAGCCTTGAGTCATTTCAGCGTGTTGACAACAAGCCTGAATGCTTGTAGCGTGGAAAATAGTAACCCGTGGAAAACAGTGACGGAAGTCATCGCAGAGTTATCTGCGAGGGATTTTCTGAAAATTCAACTCTAAAAAGAGACGGCACCCGCCACTCCGCCTGACTGACTTGGCACGCCCGGGGAGTTATGCTAAGATCCGGCCGCGTAAATATATCTGCGTTTTGTGACAAACGTCTTGCTCGGCGGTACTGTACTCCATGCACCTTAACGGTGCGCGTGATTCGGGTGTAATCTTAAGCTAAACGACGTTGCGACTGTTTCCGACTTCGACCATTTCAGCAGCGCCAATAAACGTCGTTTAGCTTAAGATTACACCCGAATCACGCGCACCGTTAAGGTGCATGGAGTACAGTACCGCCGAGCAAGACGTTTGTCACAAAACGCAGATATATTTACGCGGCCGGATCTTAGCATAACTCCCCGGGCGTGCCAAGTCAGTCAGGCGGAGTGGCGGGTGCCGTCTCTTTTTAGAGTTGAATTTTCAGAAAATCCCTCGCAGATAACTCTGCGATGACTTCCGTCACTGTTTTCCACGGGTTACTATTTTCCACGCTACACTGCTTCGCTCCGCCCCACTTCCGGCCGACTAAAGGGAGATCACTGTATTGTTTACAAACGTAGTATCTGTTGCAACGTACAGTTGAAAAAGCTTTTTAAAGCAGACTCTTTCCTTGGGCCCATGGATGTGCATGACGGGGTACTCTCTAGATGTAAAGCTCACCACTAAAAACCTCCTTTGACCATGTTGTGTTAAAATTAGTGCGAAAAATATATTAATAGTGTGTACGTGTCGTGCGCTCACGCGCGCACGTACGTGTGTCACTGTGTGTGTACGTGCATGTGCGCGCACACGTGTGTGTGTGTGTGTGTGTGTGTGTGTGTGTGTGTGTGTGTGTGTGCGTGTGTGTGTGTGTGTGTGTGTGTGTGTGTACTGTGCGTGCGTGTGTGTGCGCGCGTGTGTGTGCGCGCGTGTGTGAGTACGTGCATGTGTATGAGTGGGTGTGCGTGTGTTGCGGATCTTTCGTGCGGCGTAGTTTCCCCACTGTTCATGACAGTGGTACGTCGTATGTCAAGTGAGACGCAGGGGCGAAGACGATTTTCCAATCTTTATTCGCAGCTGATACAAGCGCTCAGTCACCCAGATGGAATGGGGTCTGTGCTCGCCCAGATGGAATGGGGCACTCTTCTAAGCAGGCATCGCAGCCTCTATTTATCAGGACAGAAACAAAGCGGGAGGGGCTTTCAGACAAAGGCTGGAAGAGAGAATTCTATAACTGTGGGAGCTTGCTGACACAGGGCAGCGCTGGACAGAGGCAGCAGCATAGCATCTCGTCAGAGCACAGAGCGATTACGGACCGGACAGCAGCGATAGCAACCTAGCTGTCAGAGCACAGACTAATGTTTACTCTGCCTCTGGTGGTGATGGGGACAGCAGCTGTGAAAACTAAGCATATCCCACAATCCCACGGCTGGGAGAGGCATGCACTTTAGAACTGACTAAACAAATCTAAGGAACCACAGAAATATTCACAACACGTGCGTGTGTGAGTACGTACGTGTGTGTGTGTGTGTGCGTATGTGTGTGTGTGTGTGTGTGTACGTGTGTGTGTACGTGTGTGTGTGTGTGTGTGTGCGTGCGCAAAGACGTGTGTGTGTATGTGTGTGTGCGTGCGCAAAGACGTACGTGTGTGTGTGTGTGAGCGTGCGCAAAGACGTGTGTGCGTGTATGTGTGTGTGCGTGCGTGTGATACAGGTATATGGGACTGTGTATGACACCCTCGTGTGACGTATACGTACCAAGATGGTGAGGGAAATATTGTGAACTAACGTGATATGAAAGTAAGAATAGTGACGAAATGTCCATGACGGGGATGTATTCGCAACTTTTGGTGGCCTTATTTGTGCATTAACCCTTGCGAAATGGCCAGACCCTATGACAATCGTTAGAACGGAACCACTGCATATCTCGTCATCTAGCTGTTCCTCAGAAGATATATCTAGGGGCAAAAAATGAACACGAGGATTTTGATTTGGTTGTTATAATTGTACTTTTTCATTATTGATGTATATAATTTGACTGAATGGCTTGATGACATTTGCATAACTAACCATGCAGTTTTACAAAGCAATATGTGCTGTGACAAGGAATACCATCGCCCGCCCACCATACGTAAAGATGTGAAAACCTGAAGAATAATATGTACGGCAGGAGCCGCTCGATCGATGTCCCCCCCTCACCCTACCCCCCCCCACCCCCCCCCACCCACCCCCATCCCCCACATCCCCCCCTCCTCCTCCCCCCCCCCCTCCCTCCTCAATATACATGGGCTTTCAGCGAAGACCTCATGTAGATCACCACATCAATTGATGTAGGTGTGGTGTTGTACGGCAAGTGTTAGCCGTTTAGCCTCTCTCGTTCACAAGCAGTGAGAAATAATTTGCTTTCCTTCCAAGTTATACATTCATCGATTGCATGATCTAGTAGTATTCATTTCTTGCAGTATCCATTGTATGCGTTCGTTCACTGCTGCAAAGGTCTCTTGTTATAATTATATATATAGCTTTCTTTGTAAGAGAATTTGTGTAGAAATATCAAAGAATGCCGACAATTCGTATCAGCTTGTGAGGCACCCTTGATTCCTCATGAAGTCCCAGGAGAAATGACGCTGGCTGAATTGGTGAGACTATGCATGTTTACACATGAAGAGTTAGGATCTGGATGGCGGGAAGAGCCACGACATAATCAGCATGCTTTGGGATTGGACGATGTGCGAGGCGCAGTGTCGTGGTTCTATCCCTGGGACGGGAAGAATCTAGATTTAAATATATTGACAATACTATAATGGCTGCAACCCTGTATCGTAAATCTGTCCATGCGTGTAATTCTGTGTGTGAATGATACTCGGTGAACATCTACGATGCACCTACCCCACTGTAGGCTTATGACTGCATTACCCATACAGCACACATATAATATATAGGACCAATATTGGTCAAGTATTGGCTCCGATATTGGGCTATATTGGTTGCTGTAATTGGTCCAATATTGGTAGTGCAAATCGGGAAGATGCCGGTCCTATATTGGCAGCCTATAATGAGCGACTTTTTTGAAAATTATCTCCCTTGCCGCCGCTTGGCGGCGCGTCGGCTCTAAGGGGCTTGGTTGGTACACAGGACAAGTTCTTTCGCGTAGATTAGACCTGAGTGTTCGAGGTTTTTTAATTGTTTCCTTGCTGTCGCTTTCAAATCTGTTCACAGTACTAGGCTGGCTGGTTTACTTAGATGTGATTTTTTTTAATGCGTGCTAGCTGATATTAGGTTTAGAGCTTGAATTTTCAATGATATTACGCTTACAACTCCAGTGTTCGAACCAATGAAAACCACGGAAAGAGATGGCCGTTTCGTTCCTTGCATCTCATTGGCCAGCTTGTCATGAGGTCAGACTGATCACGCGCTGACCTCATGACAGTTGTAAGCGGAAAAAGCGAGTTGTAAGCGTAATATCATTGAAAATTCAAGCTTTAAACCTAATATCAGTTAGCACGCATTAAAAAAATCACATCTACGCTTACAACTCGCTTTTTCCGCTTACAACTGTCATGAGGTCAGCGCGTGATCAGTCTGACCTCATGACAAGCTTGCCAATGAGATGCAAGGAACGAAACGGCCATCTCTTTCCGTGGTTTTCATTGGTTCGAACACTGGAGTTGTAAGCGTAATATCATTGAAAATTCAAGCTCTAAACCTAATATCAGCTAGCACGCATTAAAAAAAATCACATCTAAGTAAACCAGCCAGCCTAGTACTGTGAACAGATTTGAAAGCGACAGCAAGGAAACAATTAAAAAACCTCGAACACTCAGGTCTAATCTACGCGAAAGAACTTGTCCTGTGTACCCAAAGACTATGGTCTTTGGTGTACCAACCAAGCCCCTTAGAGCCGACGCGCCGCCAAGCGGCGGCAAGGGAGATAATTTTCAAAAAAGTCGCTCATTGGCTGCTGATGTCGGTCCAATATTGGAAGTGCAAATCGGGAAGATACTGGTCCTGTATTGGCAGCCTATAATTGGCTCAGACCTTGGCCCAATATAAGTCCTATGTTGGTTTTGACTTCATGCCTGTATACTTTAGTATTGTTGTAAAGACACCTAAACACGTCATGGTATCAAACGCTGAAACTATGTAACTTGAGATAGGGACACACTGATTGCAATCATACTCAGAATTCTCGAGTTCAAGTGTTCTGACTAAGATCTTTTCACTTTTGTATACACATGATATAATAACAATTAATGAAGCTGCCATGTCTGTATTAATTCTTATCAGAGTTAACAAATTATATCAGTAATCCTTGAGTTAGTTTCAGAAATTAAATGATTGCCACTAATTGTGCTTTCTTAATGTACATGTTCCTGCTAATGTGATGTACACCACTCCAATTAATCTTGGAAGAAAAACAGACAATTTAGCGACAGGGATGGCCTGAAGCAGGGCAGGACAACTGCCAGGAGACTGCTGGCTTTGCAGTAGATCCTTTCATAATCTACCTCCATCTTCATTTTAGTGTCCACTCCTTAATTGTAGTATATTCTTTGTTTTCAAATAGTAACATTAAAGAGACTGAATCTGATAAATTGTCTGTTTTTCTTCAAAGACTGATTTGGAGTGGTGTACATCACATTAGCAGGAACATGTACATTAAGAAAGCACAATTAATGGCAATCATTTAATTTATGAAACTAACTCAAGGATTACTGATATAATTTGTTAACTCTGATAAGAATTAATACAGACATGGCAGCTTCATTAATTGTTATTATATCATGTGTATACAAAAGTGAAAAGATCTTAGTCAGAACACTTGAACTCGAGAATTCTGAGTATGATTGCAATCAGTGTGTCCCTATCTCAAGTTACATAGTTTCAGCGTTTGATACCATGACGTGTTTAGGTGTCTTTACAACAATACTAAAGTATACAGGCATGAAGTCAAAACCAACATAGGACTTATATTGGGCCAAGGTCTGAGCCAATTATAGGCTGCCAATACAGGACCAGTATCTTCCCGATTTGCACTTCCAATATTGGACCGACATCAGCAGCCAATGAGCGACTTTTTTGAAAATTATCTCCCTTGCCGCCGCTTGGCGGCGCGTCGGCTCTAAGGGGCTTGGTTGGTACACCAAAGACCATAGTCTTTGGGTACACAGGACAAGTTCTTTCGCGTAGATTAGACCTGAGTGTTCGAGGTTTTTTAATTGTTTCCTTGCTGTCGCTTTCAAATCTGTTCACAGTACTAGGCTGGCTGGTTTACTTAGATGTGATTTTTTTTAATGCGTGCTAGCTGATATTAGGTTTAGAGCTTGAATTTTCAATGATATTACGCTTACAACTCCAGTGTTCGAACCAATGAAAACCACGGAAAGAGATGGCCGTTTCGTTCCTTGCATCTCATTGGCAAGCTTGTCATGAGGTCAGACTGATCACGCGCTGACCTCATGACAGTTGTAAGCGGAAAAAGCGAGTTGTAAGCGTAGATGTGATTTTTTTAATGCGTGCTAACTGATATTAGGTTTAAAGCTTGAATTTTCAATGATATTACGCTTACAACTCGCTTTTTCCGCTTACAACTGTCATGAGGTCAGCGCGTGATCAGTCTGACCTCATGACAAGCTGGCCAATGAGATGCAAGGAACGAAACGGCCATCTCTTTCCGTGGTTTTCATTGGTTCGAACACTGGAGTTGTAAGCGTAATATCATTGAAAATTCAAGCTCTAAACCTAATATCAGCTAGCACGCATTAAAAAAAATCACATCTAAGTAAACCAGCCAGCCTAGTACTGTGAACAGATTTGAAAGCGACAGCAAGGAAACAATTAAAAAACCTCGAACACTCAGGTCTAATCTACGCGAAAGAACTTGTCCTGTGTACCAACCAAGCCCCTTAGAGCCGACGCGCCGCCAAGCGGCGGCAAGGGAGATAATTTTCAAAAAAGTCGCTCATTATAGGCTGCCAATATAGGACCGGCATCTTCCCGATTTGCACTACCAATATTGGACCAATTACAGCAACCAATATAGCCCAATATCGGAGCCAATACTTGACCAATATTGGTCCTATATATTATATGTGTGCTGTATGGGTAATGCAGTCATAAGCCTACAGTGGGGTAGGTGCATCGTAGATGTTCACCGAGTATCATTCACACACAGAATTACACGCATGGACAGATTTACGATACAGGGTTGCAGCCATTATAGTATTGTCAATATATTTAAATCTAGATTCTTCCCGTCCCAGGGATAGAACCACGACACTGCGCCTCGCACATCGTCCAATCCCAAAGCATGCTGATTATGTCGTGGCTCTTCCCGCCATCCAGATCCTAACTCTTCATGTGTAAACATGCATAGTCTCACCAATTCAGCCAGCGTCATTTCTCCTGGGACTTCATGAGGAATCAAGGGTGCCTCACAAGCTGATACGAATTGTCGGCATTCTTTGATATTTCTACACAAATTCTCTTACAAAGAAAGCTATATATATAATTATAACAAGAGACCTTTGCAGCAGTGAACGAACGCATACAATGGATACTGCAAGAAATGAATACTACTAGATCATGCAATCGATGAATGTATAACTTGGAAGGAAAGCAAATTATTTCTCACTGCTTGTGAACGAGAGAGGCTAAACGGCTAACACTTGCCGTACAACACCACACCTACATCAATTGATGTGGTGATCTACATGAGGTCTTCGCTGAAAGCCCATGTATATTGAGGAGGGAGGGGGGGGGGGGGGGGAGGAGGAGGGGGGGATGTGGGGGATGGGGGTGGGTGGGGGGGGTGGGGGGGGTAGGGTGAGGGGGGGACATCGATCGAGCGGCTCCTGCCGTACATATTATTCTTCAGGTTTTCACATCTTTACGTATGGTGGGCGGGCGATGGTATTCCTTGTCACAGCACATATTGCTTTGTAAAACTGCATGGTTAGTTATGCAAATGTCATCAAGCCATTCAGTCAAATTATATACATCAATAATGAAAAAGTACAATTATAACAACCAAATCAAAATCCTCGTGTTCATTTTTTGCCCCTAGATATATCTTCTGAGGAACAGCTAGATGACGAGATATGCAGTGGTTCCGTTCTAACGATTGTCATAGGGTCTGGCCATTTCGCAAGGGTTAATGCACAAATAAGGCCACCAAAAGTTGCGAATACATCCCCGTCATGGACATTTCGTCACTATTCTTACTTTCATATCACGTTAGTTCACAATATTTCCCTCACCATCTTGGTACGTATACGTCACACGAGGGTGTCATACACAGTCCCATATACCTGTATCACACGCACGCACACACACATACACGCACACACGTCTTTGCGCACGCTCACACACACACACACGTACGTCTTTGCGCACGCACACACACATACACACACACGTCTTTGCGCACGCACACACACACACACACACACGTACACACACACGTACACACACACACACACACACATACGCACACACACACACACACGTACGTACTCACACACGCACGTGTTGTGAATATTTCTGTGGTTCCTTAGATTTGTTTAGTCAGTTCTAAAGTGCATGCCTCTCCCAGCCGTGGGATTGTGGGATATGCTTAGTTTTCACAGCTGCTGTCCCCATCACCACCAGAGGCAGAGTAAACATTAGTCTGTGCTCTGACAGCTAGGTTGCTATCGCTGCTGTCCGGTCCGTAATCGCTCTGTGCTCTGACGAGATGCTATGCTGCTGCCTCTGTCCAGCGCTGCCCTGTGTCAGCAAGCTCCCACAGTTATAGAATTCTCTCTTCCAGCCTTTGTCTGAAAGCCCCTCCCGCTTTGTTTCTGTCCTGATAAATAGAGGCTGCGATGCCTGCTTAAAAGAGTGCCCCATTCCATCTGGGCGAGCACAGACCCCATTCCATCTGGGTGACTGAGCGCTTGTAACAGCTGCGAATAAAGATTGGAAAATCGTCTTCGCCCCTGCGTCTCACTTGACATACGACGTACCACTGTCATGAACAGTGGGGAAACTACGCCGCACGAAAGATCCGCAACACACGCACACCCACTCATACACATGCACGTACTCACACACGCGCGCACACACACGCGCGCACACACACGCACGCACAGTACACACACACACACACACACACACACACGCACACACACACACTCACATACACACACACACACACACGTGTGCGCGCACATGCACGTACACACACAGTGACACACGTACGTGCGCGCGTGAGCGCACGACACGTACACACTATTAATATATTTTTCGCACTAATTTTAACACAACATGGTCAAAGGAGGTTTTTAGTGGTGAGCTTTACATCTAGAGAGTACCCCGTCATGCACATCCATGGGCCCAAGGAAAGAGTCTGCTTTAAAAAGCTTTTTCAACTGTACGTTGCAACAGATACTACGTTTGTAAACAATACAGTGATCTCCCTTTAGTCGGCCGGAAGTGGGGCGGAGCGAAGCAGTGTAGCGTGGAAAATAGTAACCCGTGGAAAACAGTGACGGAAGTCATCGCAGAGTTATCTGCGAGGGATTTTCTGAAAATTCAACTCTAAAAAGAGACGGCACCCGCCACTCCGCCTGACTGACTTGGCACGCCCGGGGAGTTATGCTAAGATCCGGCCGCGTAAATATATCTGCGTTTTGTGACAAACGTCTTGCTCGGCGGTACTGTACTCCATGCACCTTAACGGTGCGCGTGATTCGGGTGTAATCTTAAGCTAAACGACGTTTATTGGCGCTGCTGAAATGGTCGAAGTCGGAAACAGTCGCAACGTCGTTTAGCTTAAGATTACACCCGAATCACGCGCACCGTTAAGGTGCATGGAGTACAGTACCGCCGAGCAAGACGTTTGTCACAAAACGCAGATATATTAACGCGGCCGGATCTTAGCATAACTCCCCGGGCGTGCCAAGTCAGTCAACGGTCGCGTTTTATAAAACCAGACTACAAACAGACTACAGGGAGGTGACTCCCATATTATTTCCGGCAGGGGAGACGGCTTTACACGGGGAAAAACTTTTTTGAACGCTACATCATGTGTTAAACTACACAAATGCACCAAAACCTCGTAAAGCAACTAATGCGTCGTTTGTCGGAATATATTCCATGCGAAGAACAGGTGCAGGAGCGGTAAATTGCATAAAGCACGTCCCTCGCAGATAACTCTGCGATGACTTCCGTCACTGTTTTCCACGGGTTACTATTTTCCACGCTACAAGCATTCAGGCTTGTTGTCAACACGCTGAAATGACTCAAGGCTTTCAGAAACACATCAGAAAGTAAAAATGAGTTGCTCCCTCGCTGTGGTGCAGTTTGCTGGAGTCAAGCACTGCTTCCTTCATGTCGTTGATATTGGATTTAAGAAGAATTCAGAGACAAAGCTAACCTCTCAGGTATGACCCTTGGCCTCCTTCACTGGCTTCAGAATGAGAATATGATAGTGATCCTGGCTTGATCATTGATGTAACCGCCTATCTCCTCTTAAGTGCCGTTTGACGATGCTGCAACACTAGTTGTTTATTCTTAGCGATGACTTCATGCTTCGAATGTGCGAAGTAATGACATTTGAAATCAATGTTGTCGTCGGTCATTGTCGTCATTACTGCTTCTGTCACCACGAGGCAGATGCGATTCTTGTTCTTCCCCAATGATTCGAGGACAAGTCGAAATGCCTCATCAGCTCCTCTGTTGCATGCGCAATGCAACTGACAATAACTGATCGAAAGACTGCACTTAAAATGATTATCTGATGTCAAAGCACCGTCGTTTCGGAAGAAATCTCCAGAGCGATCTATTGGCACAAAGTATTCGTGGATTTTACCTGCTTCAGATGAAAAAGATGCTTTACATTTCTCAAACTTTCGAACGTTTCTCGACAAACCAAAGTCGAAGTTTTACGCCTCATCTCTGAATTATGAATAGCCTCCTGGTGAAATGAATACTCTGTCGGGCTTACCTCTCTTTCCCAGTCATTAGGGAACACACAGGACTTATTTAGCCTTTGCTAGAAATAAATACAGTTGTTGAAGGACTTGAACTCAGGAGGGTAGGTGACACATCCAGACATAAATACATGAATATGATTAAAATTAATTAAGAGAATTGGATTGAAAATTGAGTCAGGAAAGAACAAATCTGATTGCAAGAAGTGAAGTACTTGAGTTTTATCTGTCAATGCTTATGCTGTGCTGGGAGAAAGAAAGTTGTGATGCCTGAACGAGAATGCATTAATTTTCCATACTATTACACCCAAGTTTCTATAATTCATTAATTATGTGTGCGTGCGTGCCTCTGTGTGTGTGTGTGTGTGTGTGTGTGTGTGTGAGAGAGAGAGAGAGAGAGAGAGAGAGAGAGAGAGAGAGAGAGAGAGAGAGAGAGAGAGAGTTAGATATAGCTCAGTTAAAGTAGTTCCATCTTAAAGTTTGACAAATGTAACTAGTGTCTTCCCACCAAGGTTCTCTTTCTGTTTTCTGGGACAGAATAATTTTATCATGAAACGTTGCATGCCATTTTAATCTTACATGTACTCTTTGTTGCTTGTATACATATGTGTCTCTGTCTATCTGTCAGTGTGCCTGTCTGTGTGTGTGTGTGTGTGTGTGTGTGTGTGTGTGTGTGTGTGTGTGTGTGTGTGTGTGTGTGTGTGTGTCTGTCTGTCTGTCTGTCTGTCTGTGTGTGTCCGTCTGTCTGTCTGTCTGTCTGTCTGTCTGTCTGTCTGTCTGTCTGTCTGTCTGCCTGTCTGTCTGTCTGTCTGTCTGTCTGTCTGTCTGTCTGTCTGTCTGTGTGTCTGTGTGTGTGTGTGTGTGTGTGTGTGTGTGTGTGTGTGTCTGTCTGTGTGTGTGTGTGTGTGTCTGTGTGTCTGTCTGTGTGTGTGTGTGTGTGTGTGTGTGTGTGTGTCTCTGTCTGTGTGTATGTGTGTCTGTCTGTCTGTCTGTCCGTCTGTCCATCCGTCTGTGTGTGTGTGTGTCTGTCTGTGTGAATATGTGTGGGTGTCTGTGTGTCTGTGTGTGTGAATGTGTGTGTGTGTGTCTGTATGAATGTGTGTGTGTGTCTGTCTGTCTGTCTGTGTGTATGTGTGTATGTGTGTCTGTCTGTCTGTCTGTCTGTCTGTCTGTCTGTCTGTCTGTCTGTCTGTCTGTCTGTCTGTCTGTCCGTCCGTCCGTCCGTCCGTCCGTCCGTCCGTCCGTCCGTCCGTCCGTCCGTGTGTCTGTCTGTCCGTCCGTCCGTCCGTCCGTCCGTGTGTCTGTCTGTCCGTCCGTCCGTCCGTCCGTCCATCTCTCTCTCTCTCTCTCTCTCTCTCTCTCTTCTCTCTCTCTCTCTCTCTCTCTCTCTCTCTCTCTCTCTCTCTCTCTCTCTCTCTCTCTCTCTCTCTCTCTCTTTCTGCCTCTCTATGTGTGTGTGTGTGTCTAAATGTAAATCTACTTGTATATCTAATTGTATACATGTCTAAATATATGCCTGAATGTGCGTATGTCTAAATGTATGTTTAAACATCTGTCTTAATATCTAATGCATGTCCATCCATCTGTCTGTCCATCTGTCAGTCCATTCAGTGGTGTCCATTCATTTATCTCTCTCTCCCAGCAAATAAAGAAAGCTGTATGCACACAAGAGCAACCACAGAAACTGACATGTGAATGCAACATGCATATATATATGCAAGTATGCTTGCTAGTGCAAGGCCATTCCATGTATGCAAACACTCAAGAGATGTCCATAAGCATGCACATGAGTCGATATTCGCTAGTGGTCAACAGCTAGGGTGACCCTCTTTCAGTGTAATTTCAATAAAGATGATGTTCAAAAAATGATTTCGACTTGTTGTTTTTGAGAAGTTAATATAATAGAGAAGCGGCACAAACAAGGGTTTCACAATGCTATGTTTACAAATGACGATATTCTTGAATAAAAGACTAAATTGTGTTCAAAATGGCGCTTGTTTTTGTGACATCGGACACCTGCACCAGAACAAATTGAAATTGTGTAAATTGTACTAAATAAATGGGAATAATGGTGGTCCTGTAGTCTTAGCAAATAATAGAACACTCATTTGAAGCACTTTGTAAATCATCATTTTAAAAATAGAGTTTGTAAACTGAAAAAGAAAATAGCGGTAACCGTGTTACACGGCGTGTCCCACTCGGTCGGTATTCAAGATTTGCTTGTCTCAATCCTCAAACAAGACCCAGCCCAGTGTACGGCAAAATGATTGAAAGTCCACATTACAACAATCGTTTTAATGAACAAAAGGACTGATATTTTATTAAATAGGCTCACCTTTGATGAAAATAGTAAGTCGTGTCCCGTGTGAAACGGTTGTGACCTCCAAACTTTGAAAATCCCCCACGGAAAAAATATACAGATTTCCCGCTTGAAATGACGATGGACGTTCGACCCCGAGTCGTGCACATAAATTCATGACGTTTTACACACCAATGACCAAATATGAATGTACTGGGGCCCAAAAACAGTGACGTGTCCCATTTGTGCGCTACCGGAAACGCCGTAACCGCGCGAATCGAAATCGCAAGTAGCGACTACGCGGTTGGATTTCGATCGACTTTTCGTCGTTGTGGCTAATATTCTTGTTCCCATCAACATTCAAAGGTAAGACACATTGATTTTACAACACCCATCTTTGTTTTTTAAGTACATTTGTCACCTAATTATCCAATACGATTAGATTTTTCCTACGATTGTGTCTCGACCTCGTTTACTTTGCCTGTGTCCCGTGAACTGCTGTTACCCTCGAACTCGCTTTTTTTAACACATTGGGGCGTGCAATCAAAAATCGTGGGTATCTACAAGTCGTTGAAGATCGGTTTTGTACAACTTTAGAGATTGCTTATGAAATCATGCATTGTTTTTATTGTTTAAAATTTATTTCGTGTCACTGGCTACATCGTTACTTGGGACTCGGGCGAGAGTGAATAAATGGTGTCCTTGTAATGGTTGTGACCAATCGATCCTTCTTTCATCTTTTTTAGCCAAACCATGGTTTTGATAGTTTGTAACTTTGAATGGAATATTGGGAATTGTTTGTTTTGATAAAAAAGCAAGCAAAAAAACACCAAAAACATGACATGACAGGGACATTCAGCTCTACTTGGTTACTTTGTTTCAAGGGACACGCTGTTGAGTGTCCATTGTAACTCTTGTTACCATCTTACTGTTCTCCTTAATTTAATTGGCATAACACCATTCCTATGTATATTTTCTTGTTCAATAGAGAAGTAAACCTTGAATTAAACTTTCTAAACAAGCATTTTAATGTATGTTTTGTAGGTTTTATGACAAAGCTGGAACATTGTTTCACGGGACACTTGAGGTAGTGTGGCCCTCTACGAAACATTCATCTGCAAACAATGGCTGAAAGTTTCAAGAACACTGAATCTGATGCAGGTATGGTGTACACCTTTTTTATTTCATTGGTCAGTCAGGATTTTTTTCCTTACAAATTAATTAATGAAGAAAACTAATACATATTAAAGCCTGAAAAAAAGCATGGTGGATTTGAGCAAGTAAAAAGTTCCAAGCATTGTCCGCGGAGAAGCAAAAACAACATTCACCAAAAGAGACTAATGGTCTGCTGGGGGAGGGGAAAAAAGGTCCTATTTCGATTCATAAGTGTGCGGGTGTAAATGGTTGCAATATTGTTCTCTTTTTGAAATTTGTTTAGGTCAAGGCACCCAGACAACAATGAGGGTTTCAGAAAGGTTGTTTCAAAAAAGGGGGATTCAACCACCTTCGACTCTGGTGTTCGCCTCCACCAGTTCTGCAACAGAAGATGGAATTTCACCTGCTGCCAAGAAAATGCGCCGCTACAGGGAAAAGCTGAAAGAAAAGGGGGAGTATAAACAATATTGCGAAAGACAAGCCCAACTAGCCAAAGCAAGGGCAAATCAGAGTGAAGAGAAGAAGAAGGAAGAGCGGGAGAAGACACGACTCCGTGTTCAAAAATGTAGGGAGAAAAAGAAAACTCTAGGGGAACCACTAAATCGAAAGCCGCCACAGACAAGATCAGCAATGGAAGTCGCAAGAACGAAAGAAAGGGAAAGAAAACGGAAGTATCGGGCAGGTTTGACACCTCAAAAGAAAGTGGCTGTGAACGCAAAGAGAAGACGACAAGCAGCGGAAAAGAGACAACAACAAGCTCAAGCAACTGAACAACAAGCTCAAGCAACTGAACAACAAGCTCAAGCAACTGAACAACAAGCTCAAGCAACTGAACAACAACAAGCTCAAGCAACTGAACAACAAGCTCAAGCAACTGAACAACAAGCTCAAGCAACTGAACAACAACAAGCTCCAGCAACTGAACAACATATGGGACAACAGCAACAAGCAACTGAACAACCTATGCAAAGTTTCCATGGCTACAGCAAAAAGAGCACAAGGGCAAAAGCATTGTCTAGAGCAAAATCAAAAATGCCTCACTCCCCTCACAAGTATGCTGAGGTTGCTGAACAACTTCTCAACACCAAATCTCCCCGGAAAAAGGCAGCTCTCGAGAGAAAAGGGTTGGCTCCCTCTAACCTCAGAATCGGCATCACTGCTCGAGAGAACTACCACAGAGATATGCTAAGGGCATTCGAAGAAGACAATAAAAGCAGGAAGACTACCACTCTGAAGTCAAAATCTGCATATTGCCGCTTCTTCCTGAAAAGCAACCCAGGGATGAAACTTGCCGACTTCAGGAGAGAGTTAAACGTCAGCTGGCGGTACCTGCAGAAGTTGATGATCAACCTGGACAAACCGGACAAACCAGCCCGAAAAAAACGTTCAGATGCCTTGTCTCCTGAAACTGAGCAGTCCATCAAGGACTTTTTTAGCAGAGGGGACATCAGCAGGGAGGAGCCCTCAGCAAGGAACGTGAGCGCTAAGGATGGCGAACCAAGGCGATACATGTGTAAAACTCTGAAGGAGGCCTGGCAACAGTATCTGGTGGAGACTTCAACCAGGATCTCTTACTCCAAATTTTGCAAATACAGACCAAAGACAACAAAAACTGTGGACAAGGACACCTTCAAGACCTGTTGCTGTGAGTATTGTGAAAATGTCACATTGAAGCGAAAGGCAATCAACCCCATTCTACAGGCAAATGGGTTTGGCGACAGGCTCCTTGGGACAAAATACAGGATCGTCGACATGACATGCTGTCCGCCCGATCAGAACTTGGGCTTACACAAAAAAGCCTGCATCGACCGTAAGTGCCCTGACTGTGGAGTTGAAAAGTTCCACAAAGCTATGGACCCTATGCTTCAGTCCATCAAAGACAAGCCTTGCATCTGGCAAGAATGGAAGTCCATGCTCCAAACATACACGAACAAGAAGGGGGAAGAGGTCACAGGCAACAAACTGACCCTGGCAAAGATGGAGGGAACCTTTGGTCAGCTTATTGAAGCCCTAGAGAAGGACCTGCAGACCTTCGCCTGGCACATGGCCAACTTCCAGTGGCAGCAACAGCAATTTGATCACTTGGTCAGAGATGTGCCCGAGGGATTTGAGACATGACTGTCATGCTGTGCAGCACTTTCAACTGGAAGTACTGCGTTCTCTGCTTGACCGGGGCCTCAACATAAAGAAGGTCATACATTTCAGCGACGGCGCACCCAGCCAGTACAAGGGCAAGACAAATTTTGTCGACGTTTCCTTCGCAGAGGAAGACACAGGCATCCCAACAGAAAAACACTTCTTCGGCAGTCGTCATGGGAAAGGTCCATGTGACAGAGAAATAGGGGTGGTGAAACGAATGGCTCGGTTGGCTGTCTTGCGAAGAAAATGCGTCATCGCCAACGCCCAGGACCTCTATGACTATGGCTGTAGTAACCTAACGAAGCCAGGGGATGGCTCCCACTCTCACATGATGCGGCAGTTCAGGTTTGTTGGAGAAGGCACCATAAACCGAGAGAGACCAGACAGGACTGAGGGCAAAAGCATTCCAGGCACCAGGAAGCTACATTGTGTTCGAGGCTTGTCACCCTTCGACATCATGAACCAAGAGAGGTCCTGTTTCTGCAAAGCGTGTGTGACAGGAGAAGGCAACTGCCCCAACAGCGCATTTGTTGGAGCCTGGAAGAAAGTGTCGCTGAAAGTGAAAAGGAGAAAGGGTAAGTGTTTTGATGTGTCTCCCCCCCCCCCATTAACTATTACCGGGAAGTTAATAAAAAAAAGAAATAATAATAATAATAATAAATAAAGAATAAAAAATATAATAAATTTAAATGAAATAAATGATAATATTAAAATAAAAAAGAATTAAAATAAGGCAAAGTCATACATGAGTGTGGCCAATTTTGTGAATTTTAATGTTTTAACTTAAGTTATATCTTGCAATTTTGGTGCTATTTTGCAGAAGCTACTGCCCCAGCAACTGAAAATGACCCGCTGGATGATGACGGACAAGTGGAAACCACAGCTGAAGGACATGCCCAGCCAGGAGCCGCCCTGCCAGGAGATGAATCGAGTGCTTTGAACAGCAGGTAAATGTTATTACATAATATAATACAAAACCATGCACACATACCTACAATGCCATGGCCCCAAAACCAGGTGTTTCTCAATGGGGGAAACACCACAGCCCCAGAATAACCTTGGTGATTGGTCTGCTTCAACTGCTTCATTCATAGCTTTTCTTTTAATCTTGATCTGCTTTTGTGTCGCAGAAATCCAAAAGTTGACGACTTCGTCAAGGCGGTGTTCCAGTGCACCAGTGGCCGCAGACAGACAGGTCGCTTGTTCTATGCCAAGGTAAGTTTGTGTTCAATGAAGTTTTCCTTTGTCTCAGTGTCTATCCCCTTGTTTTGGGAAATTATCATAATAATAAGTTTGGGTTTTTTGGTGTTTATTTATTTATTTTTTATTTCAAATCACAACTAAGACTGAGTGTGATAAGTATTTCTAACCCTAATTTCACTGTACAATGTTGCAGGTTCTGGACATTGCGGACGACGGGGCAGACTGCCACCTGCACTACATGGTGGAGCGTGACAGGGCGTGGGAGTGGGCAGACAAGGCCTGGCACCCTGTCAAGATGATCCAGGAAATCGTCAAACCGCCCACATTGCTCCCTGGACGAAAACTAACATTTAAATTTCAGTGAACATTCCATCACAAATAGCATAAAATACCCCCCAAAAAAGTTTCAGCATTGAAAATTGGAATGAAAAAGTGAAAAACTTTTTTTACCATCTGTTGCAGACAAATTTTCCACTTACGCCACTGTATCTTTTCTATTTTTCATCTTAATCATAACTAAATTTGGTCAAAATTATATTTTGAGAATCAGAATTAGCCAAGCAAATTTTTTAAAATGAGTTATATCAATGTTTTATGCCTCTTTAAGACCAGGGTTTCCACGTCATGAGTAATGTGTCCCATGTAACATTGTTACCAAAAAAAGAAAAAAAGGAAAAAAAATGGCCATCTTTTGGTATAATGAATAAAGACTGTTGGAGAAAAATGCTGTCATTATGTTCAGTTTTTAAGTGAAAGTTGATGAAAATGTTGTGATTGATATGTGCACAATGAAAAGTTTAAGAGTTGTGGTAACTTGCGTTACGGTGTCCCATGTTTCATATTGTTTACTAACACATTAATTATGATACAATGTCAGTTTAACAGGTTATATGGCAGTATTGAAGTATCTTTTACATATCAGAGTTAAAATAAACTGGGTTATGTATTATTTAAATCAAATTTTGCCATATTGGTGTCCCGGTGTAACGCATGTTACCCGAGATGGCCGACAAACTTCAGCACCCTGTATTTCACCAACGATATCAAGTCCTGCTCCTTTTACACCAAAATCAGATACCTCAAGACTGCATGTAACAAATACATAGAAATCAGCTTCCAGGATAGAGTTTGATTTTTTTAGTTCAGTTCCACCTTTTAGTGACCACTAGCGAATATCGACTCACATGCATACATGAACATGCATTCAAATGTTTGAGTGCAAATACTCATACAACCTAAAAATACAAACCTATGCTAGCATGTAGAGTCAATAAACAGTAATAATAAAATACAGATACATGCAAACAAGCCCACACACATGCAGGAAAGCATGCACACATGCACAGACACAGACACACACACACACACACACACACACACACACACACACACACACACACACACACACACACACACACTGATACATGCACAAAGGCATTCACCTACCCCCTCCCTTCTATTGTTCATCTACAGAAAATTCAAGATGACCGTGTATAAACTTTCAAAGCTAAATTTGTTATTCTTTCAATACCAACAAAACCATGCTTCATGTTTCCAGTCAAAATCAAAGCCTAGAACTGAGAGGAGCCAGATGCACAAGATAGCATTTTAGATTTTTCTGGAAGATCTTTTCTTATTAGGCCAAAAAAAAAGAAAAAAGTTATTGTTATGGTAAAATGGCCACACACAAATAAGGTCTGTATGTCGGCCTGAACTTTAAAGTCTTTCTTTGTATATATTTTTCTAACAGAAGAAGCCAGATTGAACATAAATCAAGTTTCTCTTTTGCTGAGAACGCTTTTTAAAACATTAAATAGTAGATTCCCTGAGTGTTCCTAGGGCAGGGAAGATGGGACAATTAATTTTTTCCTGTAAATTTTTGTTTTTTTTCATGAAAAAAAATTAGCCTTAGTAGAAAAAATAGGGTTGGTTGGGTTACCATAACCACAACTTTATTTTGGCGACCTTACTTTGCCAAATGCAAAACTCCCAGAGAATCTCAGTGAGTCTGTTCCTACTCCACCCTTCACACCTGTGTAATATATTGTCCAATCTACTCATTTCATGTTCCTCTTGTCCTAACCATCATGGGTTAGGGGTAACATAAGACCCACCAAGTGTAACTTCAGAAATCAAGACTTGACACTCTCTCTGTAAGCAGCTGTAGTGATCTTTGTGGCCAATGGCCTTACATAGTCAGCAAGGACTGATGAGCCATGATGAAAGAGCATTCATCACTAGTATCATTTTGTCCTTCCCAGCTGCTGGTCTACGAGGTGAGCTGTAAGAATGGCAGGAAGGTCTTTGCCAGTCTTCAGGGTGATGCAGCCCTGGGGTCAGAGTGCACTGTGCAAATCTCTGGTCTCTATGCCAACAAGCTGGGCATTCAGGATGGAGAAACTGTAAGTGACTAAGTCCCTCTCCAATTCTTGATCTTTGGTGAGAAGTGACGGGTGAAAATCCATTGAATTCAAACTTAAGAATCTGGTAGATGGGTGAGGCGTGGCGATAAGTTAAGTTGTGTGTGTGTGTGTGTGTGTGTGTGTGTGTGTGTGTGTGTGTGTGTGTGTGTGTGTGTGACATTTGTTTGTGCAGACATGTGTGTGTGCAGTTTGTGTGTGTGTGTGTGTGTGTGTGTGTGTGTGTGCAGACATTTGTGCAGATGTTTATGTGCAGGTGTATGTGTGTGTGTGTGTGTGTGTGTGTGTGTGTGTGTGTGTGAGTGTGTGTGTGTGTGTGTATGTTAGGGTGTGGGTGGATGGATTAGTGGGCACAAGTTTATGTTTAATTGAAAGCAAGGTCATGACATGATGAGAGAGTTTATGAAATGGTTAGATTGAATTTTCTTTTCTTTTTTGGTACTTATTAGGTGATGCTGAAATGCAGAAATGAAAGCTACACAGCATCAAGGGTGGACATTGAGCCATTATCAATAGACGACTGGGAAATTCTGGTAAGATCACTATTCTCACTTGCAGTTGCATGCTAAAATTACACATCTCAAATGTATATTGCCTAATGAATCAAACTGATTAAAATATATAATGTATTGTCTGCATAAACACAATGTTGAAATGATAGTGAAGTAAATATTATCATATGAGCTTGGTAGGAAATATAACAATTTACCCTCCTAAACTTTCTTGCATTGATAGTTCATTGTTATACACACCTGACCACTCAGATGTATGTGTCTGAATAATAGCTCTCTTTGACATATAGACACAGCTTTGGGCCTGGATGTGTTTGTTTTGCTAGACTTATCTTACTTTCTCCCTTGGACTTCAGTGGAGTTTAGGGCTGCAATATTCTTGTCCAGTTTTCCACATTTTTGTTCTAACTGCCTTTATTTCATCCAATATTTGTCTTCTCTTTGGGGTGTTTATTGTGTTTGCTACCTCTGCCAAGGAGATTGTGTTTTTCGGTCGTTTGGTTGGTTGGTTGGTTGGTGCATTATTTGACAAAATAACTCAAAAACTTTAAAACAGATTCTGATGAAATTTGTTGGAAAAATCCATAAAAATTTGAAGGTCACATGATATCTTGTTTGGAATTGGATTCATAAAGAAATATTTTATCTTGCATCACAAAGTTGACGACATCAAACTATTTATTCTGCCAGCATATGCATTCCACACTCAGAGACTGCTAGCAGGTACTAAATTGAACTAAACTTTGTAGCATCTGGACTGGCTAGCAGAACATGCTGCCTGAATCGTACAGGCCATGGAAGAGAAATCGTGGCCTACTTGGTGGAGATTTGCACTTTCAGACTGCTCTCAGTTTGGTTTTTAAACCCAAAACTCTTTCTTCCCGTGAATTATTGTCAAAAACTTGGATGATAATGTTGGCCAATGCTTTTTAAAATAGGTTGTATAACTTGTATTGAATTGATGTATAATATCCTTACATGATCTGTTTCATTATGAGATTTTGGTTTATTCTGCTGGAGAGGTTTCTGCTTGAAGTTTAAAAGTCACTAGTAGAAAATACCTGTTCTACTGCCATAGTCCCAAATACACCAGAACTGTGACATTTTAGCTGAGGAGGGAAGTGTGTAGACTCCAGCCTCAAAACATTATACAGACCCATACTCTCAGAAATAATTGTTCACATATATATGAAAGTTAACAACATGGAGGGCTGAACAAACGCTCATGTTGTTTCAGGAGCGCCATGCAACCTTTGTGGAGAACCACTTGCTGGACCAGGTGCGAGTGGTGTGGCCTGGACAGACACTGCCCGTCTGGGTGGACAAATCTGTCTGCATCTTCCTCAAAGTCTGTAAGTCAGTCTTGTTTCACCAGAATAACTGTGTTCTTTTTAATGGAGATGTTAATTGATACATGCAGATTGCCATTCTTTGAAACCAATTGAAGGGAACAGTAACATTTTATTTTGAAACAGATGGGGATGGGGGATGAAGATGGGGGATGGTGTGGGTGTGGAAGAGAAGCAGGGAGGAGTGGAGACTGACCAAAAGGGTATTTATGACATCATTTGGTCATTTGTTTGTACAAACTTCTGACCACATTGTGCTTTCAAAAGAAGGACTGTCCTGGCCAGGAGAACTGGTTTGGCTGAATGATGAGCTGGTGATTTTCTGTTTGTTTAGTGTAGATATGCATAGTGATGTTCTCAGGGATGGATGTGGCACTTGGCGACCACGATGGTTTGATGTGTGTGGGGGGCTGGGCTGATCTTCAAGGTTTGCTGGATTGCTGAGTGCCATAGTTGGATGTGAATGATCTGAACCCCGCGCTGATGCCCCCCTGTTCGGCCTCTTTGGTCTGCTGGAACAGTGGCCCCTGGCTGTGCAAATGGAGCTGATTGGGAAAGTCTGAGCAGCCCACAATCAGGAATTCTAGCTGATGAGGAGGACATCACGCACTTCTGGCCCCTTTGTTACTCTTCTCTGTGGGGATATATA
>JAWQFJ010018539.1:0-12500 GCA_034096865.1 Theodoxus fluviatilis
AAGGCACATGAACGCAAACGTGAACATTGAACATTTTTAGATAGATGGTTCTGAAGAATGAAAATGTGAAAATCAGAACAAGGGCAAGACTGTTGCGTGTTGTCAAGAGACCTTGTGGAAGGGAAGTCACTTGGTCTGGGAGAGAAAGTCACAAAGGGCCGTGTATTCTTTGTTGGTGGTCTCGTCTCTGGCGATAAACTTGACCTCCGTGCCTCCAATCATCATGGCTGTCTTGACCTGTCGGTGTATGCCACTCTTGGTGTCTGGCACGGGTACGGTGACGCTGGCGATCCTCTGGCATCCTTCCTCGTCCACGTACACGGGGTTCTCCTTCGTGCTTCTGTATATCGAAAAGACGGCCTTTGTTTGGTTGGCACCATCCATTGTGTATGACAGCCCTGGCAACAGAGTGTTGACTTCCACTTCCTCATTCTTCCTTATGTAGACATAAAAAAGATCACCGCAGAGGTTGCCATGGGCAGTCTTGATCTTCTTCTTCGGGTCATGCTTTTTTTCATCAAACGGCAGGGCACAATCCACACCGTAGGTGTAGGAGGAGACTCGGGTGGCGATGGTGTCGGGGCTGTGGCCCAACATGACGGCGCCGATCAGGACGGCAGCTGATGGGGAGGGAGCCACGAGCACCCGGTCATGTGGGAAAGCCATCCGCACTGCATCCTGGATGACGTCAGACTCGCTGAAGCCGCCTGCCAGCAAGATGGCGTCCACGTGACCTACTTTCTCCTCGTGCAGTACAGTCTGGATGTACTTGGTGATGGACGTGGCAGAAGCGTCGAAGAAGGACTTGTAGATGTCGAGGTCCATCATGAGCCTGTTTCTAATGATGCTGACTCTCTTGGAGTATTTCTTGGATTCAGAAATTCCTTCATTTAGTGCCAAATGAATGGACGATGGTGCTCCGATGGCCACCTTCTGAGATGTCGGATTTGTACGTTTCGTTTTCTCGAATTCGCGTCTAAATGCGAGCATTTCCAATCTGTCGATGGACGTGGCGCCATCCATGCCAACGAGTTCAAAGATGAAGTTGCTGAAGGCGTCGTCCACTTTGGTTCCTCCATCTGGAGAACCTTCGGGATGGTGTAGCTGTCTCAAGGTGTTCCCAGCCCTCAGTTCGAACACGGATATGTCGATTGTGCCGCCTGATGAACAGAAACACGTTTGCCTCAAATAAATCCAAGATGCTTATAATTATATCATGAATGCGACAGCATATTATTAGTATGGTAATCATACTATTTACGCTTTACTGCCACAATATGACTGCTCAGCTGCACATTCACTGTATGTGACTAGTGTATCATTGATACTATCTCCAAGATGAAAGATAGACAGTATGCTAACAATACTCCTGTGATCATGACCTTAAAGGGAGGTTATTCATCGGGTACGTTAATGGAGGTCTTGTCAGTAACTACTGGGAAGTCTAGTCACCATTTGGGTGAACAAGCATCACAAAGAAATATCATCTACAACAGGGAATTTTTAAAAAGAGCGAAACATACGCCCGTTGTGTCGCTTACCTCCACAGTCGACCATCATGAACTTGGTGCCAGGCTCGAGGAGGGAGAGGTCTGTGGAGATGGTCTGGTGGGCCTTGTTGTACTCCAGGCAGTACACAGAGGCAGCCTCGGGCTCCAGGGCCAGCTCCAGTCTTTCTCTCGGTATCCCGGCCTGGAAAGGACAATGTACCACAGGGTGTTGCAAAAGGGGCAAGTTGAATTTGACATATGGTCGCAAAGATTTTGAGAGTGCCTGCAAAATCGTACGATAAAAGGAAAGCTACAATATATAAGGTCTTCTGTCGTCAACTTCCCTGCAAGAAAGTTCGAAATGATTTATTGAGATCAGATAGGCATGTAGCAAGCACAACGTCAACACAGCGACAAGAGATAGGTCAAATGTTGCTAAAGCAAATGTGAGGCATCTAGTTAAAGTTAATAGCATGTCTCTTCATTAATTCTCAGCCAATGAGGGGATGTGGCCCGTTAGGCCGTGTAGCACGTCAGCTTCAAGCACCCCTCTCCTTGGACGAGTCCACTAGTGTGGCCCATTACAGGAAGCCTTACCGATTGTTCAATGTCCACATAAAAGTGTCGGTTGCACAATTCAGTTATTTCCAGTGTATAACATTTTCAATGCAGCTTCACAGTAATTATGTATCCTCTGACATTATACAGAAGCTTTACATTGTTGTATCTGTGGCCACACCTTTTCTGCAGCCTCTCTCATGAAGTTCTTGGAGTTTTCGTCCCAAATGGCAGGTATGGTCAGCATCCAATTTATTTCCGACTTTTTGAAAGGGATTCCCCTCTGGTACAGCGTGTGCAAGAGATGGTCCTTCATGAAGGCAATGGCAGCAGAGAAGACTTGTAGAGCAGGCAGCCCCTTCTTCTTGGTCTGGTCTGGCAGTATGGTGTCCCTGGACAGGGACTGTAACAGAAAGTCAGAAATACCCTATGAAGAAAGTTTTCAGCTTGCATGCAGCATTTAAACAAATAAAGTTGTGTCAGTCTTCGTAGAAAGCATGCACATGCGAGTATTGGAGCCCTTTCGTTTGTACAAAATTAAAAAAGGGAACATGCATTTTGTGCGAGAACTTGTTGCATTTATATACTCAGTAACTTGACCGCTTCGTGTAGCTACAGCATCACTGGGAAAGAAAAAAGTTAAGAATGTTTGAAAACTACGTATATAGTTGAGTAATCATATGATGTTCCACTGTTCTCATTACAATTGATTTGTTCTACATTTATTCACCAGCATAGCTCAGAATGAAAAGAAGAAAACTAAGTACATCACAACAATCAAATATACCTCGTCATTGCAAATGAATGTTTCGACGTAAGTGATGGTTTACCGAATTTTTGTGCAGTTTCATCTTGAACCTTTCGAAGAAGTACCAGCATTTGGCCTCAGTCGTGTCCTCCTCACACATCTTGGCGTACTTGTCCTCAGCTTCCTGGCCGAAGCAGTCGAACTTTTTGTCAGGCTTGAAGAGGACACAGGTAGGGACTTTGGCTGCCTGTGTGGAGCCACTGGCGAAGTTCTGGCTGTAGACACTCGTGGGGTTTTCTTCAAACTGAGACCGGAAGGAGTAGGCGTAGCCAGAGTAGGTGGTCCCAAAGTCAAAGGCCACCACAAGGAGAGGTTCACTGGCCATAGTGTGTCAGCACCGTTCACTGAAATAGAGACGACATTTAGTACAAAATCAATTCAGCGCATGTGAAATCGATTGTAACATGCGGCCGCAGAAGAATGAGGATCCATAGTGTCAAAACACCGTGGAAAGTTTGAATCCGCATTGCAGACAGATAATAGCAATTGATTCTGTAGATCAGAGCTCAGGGCTCTCAGATGTGTTCCAGGAGGTCGCAGTTTGTTGCCCGCCTGAGATTAAAAATAAAACTTTCCCTGTCTGGCTCATCAAAGATGTCGTGCTCTGTTCAAGGTAATTCTGTCAGTGCATTAGTCTGTGTGTTTGTTAATGTGAGTGTGTCCGTCTGTCTGTATGTGTGTATGTGTGTGTGTTTGTGTATGAGTGTATTTGTGTATAGGTAGGGATGTGTGTGTGTGTGTGTGTGTGTGTGTGTGTGTGTGTGTGTGTGTTTTGTGAGTGTGTGAGTGTGCATACGTGCGTGCGTGTGTGTGTGTGTGTGTGTGTGTGTGTGTGTGTGTGTGCGTGCGTATGCCTCCGTCTGTGTATGTGTGTGTGTGTTGTGTGTGTGTTGTGTGTGTGTTGTGTGTGTGTGTGTGTGTGTGTGTGTGTGTGAGTGTGTGTGTGTGTGTGTGTGTGAGTGTGTGTGTGTGTGTGTGTGTGAGTGTGCGTGTGTGTGTGTGTGTGTGTGTGTGTGTGTGTGTGTGTGCCTCCGTCTGGGTGTGTGTGTGCCTCCGTCTGTGTGTGAGTGTGTGTGTGAGTGTGTATGTGTGTGTGTGTGTGTGTGTTTGTGTTTGTGTGTGTATGCGTGTGTGTATGTGTGTGTGTATGTGTATGTATGTGTGTGTATATAAGTGTCGGTCTGTCTCACTGTGTGTGTGTCTGTCTGTGTTTGTGTCGGTCTGTCTGTCTGTCTCACTGTGTGTATATGTCTGTGTGTGTGTCTGTCTGTGTGCCTGTCTGTCTGTGTGTCTGTCTGTCTGTGTTTCTGTGTGTCTGCGTGTCTGTGTGTCTGTGTGTCTGTGTGTCTGTGTGTCTTTGTCTGTGTGTCTGTCTGTCTGTCTGTCTGTCTGTCTGTCTGTATGTCTGTCTGTCAGTCTGTCTGTGTGTCTGGTTATCTATCTGTCTGTATAGGACTTTCTCATTAACGTACCCTGCAGGAGTTATCCTCGGCGCTCTCTGTCGAAAACAACGCGTTAGGTAGAACCACCTAGTTCCGGTCAATTCTCGAAGCGTCTGCACTGAGTACTAGATCTTTGCTAGATCGCTTAAAGTACATGTATGTGGGGGTGGAAAACAGTACGGTGTCATGTAAAGCTCGAATGAGTAGCAGCAGATAACTGTTTAGTTCTGGCTTAAATTGACAATTTCGTTTCCCTGGTCTGGCGAGGACCGAAAATTCACTCTCATCCAGTCGATGAGTGATCAACTTGCCCGCACGGCGTAATGTATAGGCCTAACTTGTAAGATCGGGTCGATGATGACAAGAAAATGGCATTAAAACACACAAAAAGTTTCATTACAACTAAAATCACCGGTTATATTTATAACTGACCATTTTTACACTTACAGCTAGTTCTCAAACTTTACAACGGAAACAAAACTCACCTGCGGGGAGTGTCGTGGTCTCGCATCAAAACTCAATGCACGAGTGATCGTTTCACTATCTGATCCGACATGGTATTCCAGCAAACAAGCAACTACTGCAACTTCATGAAGTTTTTGAAATCTCAAAGTGTGATGTCAGACATCGATTGACCGATCGAGTTCTACTGCAGCTGCCGGTTGCATTCTCGAACATTTCGTCTGCACTGAATAATATATATCGCTCAACTTAAGTATGTGGGGGTGGAAAACAGTACTGTGTCATTTGCCATAACCATCGTGGCAAAATTATTGATGGAAAAGTTGTCAAGCTACATGGCATTCCAGCAAACAAGCAACTACTGCAACTTCATGGAGGTATTGAAATCTCAAAGTGCGGTACTACTAATGACCGCAATATACCGCAATATACCGCAATACCCCCAAATACACTCTCAGAAAAGAAAAAACATCAACAGATCGATGCTAAAAACGTGCTTTTGATATTGCGCGATCATGCCGAGAAGAAAACAACGTTCGGAGAAGTTTAGACACAGTAGATCACGTAGACGCCTTGCAAAACAGGCTGCATGTAGCAGCGTGATCTACTGTGTCTAAACTTCTCCGAACGTTGTTTTCTTCTCGGCATGATCGCGCAATATCAAAAGCACGTCTTTGGCATCGATCTGTTGATGTTTTTTTCTTTTCTGAGAGTGTATTTGGGGGTATTGCGGTATATTGCGGTATATTGCGGTATGTTGCGGTCATTAGTAGTACCCCTCAAAGTGTGATGTCAGACATCGATTGACCGATCGAGTTCGACTGCAGCTGCCGAATCAAACGTAAGCGCTGCTCCCAAGCTCGTTTAAGTTGCTCGTAATCGTTTCGCTATCTGATCCGACAATAATTACTAAACATTGATATCAAAAGCACTATTCAACATTTTTGGCGGGTGGTCTACCCCGCACAGCTAAAATCTACGGTTAATATCATCTCCACAAGCCGAACTACGTCAAGTTATACATTACGCCTAGTGCGCGCAAGTTGGTCGACTCGATGATAGTGTATTTTCGGTCCTCGCCAGACCAGGGAAACGAAGTTGTCAATTCAAGCCAGAACTAAACAGTTATCTGCTGCTACTCATTCGAGCTTTACATGAAACATTATATCACACTAACTCGATCGCCTGCTGGCGTAGTGACTATGGTTCGATCGCGTGCGTCTGCTAGCCAGCTAAGTACGTACGGTGAGGTTTGTTTACTTATGTGCTGTGGGTTTTGTGCAGAAAGTATACGTTAAAACAGTCTAACAGTCGATTAGTTTTTAATCTAATTAATCTTTTTGCATGCTTTAATGTCATTCTTTTGCCACGATCTAGCGATCATGCCATGAGCTTCTATTTTTACCAGTCTACCGCAACTAGTGGGCGTAAAAAGAAAAAACTCGGACTGAATTTCCGTTTCAGAAGTGAGAATGTCCTATGTCAATCTGTCGGTGTATATGGTTATCTGAGTGTCTGTCTGTGTGTCTGTCTGTGTGTCTGTCTGTCTGTCTGTGTGTCTGCCTGTCTGTCTGTCTGTCTGTATGTCTGTCTGTCTGTCTGCCTGCCTGCCTGTCTGTCTGCCCGCCTGCCTGCCTGTATGCATGCCTGTCTGTATGTTTGCCTGTCCGTATGTCTGTCTGTCTGCCTGTCGGTCTGTGTGTCTGTGTGTCTGTGTGTCTGTGTGTCTGTGTGTCTGTCTGTCTGTCTGTCTTTCTGTATATGTGTGTGTGTGTGTGTGTGTGTGCGTGCGTGTGTACATGTCTGCGTGTTTGTTTGCGTGTGTGTGTGCATGCGTGTGTGTGTCTGTCTGTCCATCCGTCCTTCAGTCTGTCCGTCTGACTGTTTTTTAATCTATGTCTCTGTGTCTGTCTCTGTCCTTCTGTGTGCCTGTTAATGCAGGAATTCAATATGAGAAGAGCTAGATCCCTCACGATGTACATTTATTAAGCTTTCGAAAAGCGCGAGCGTAAAATACTGGAAGGCACAAATCCTGCATTATGGCCAGCAGGATAATTTGTTCTGTGACAAACTCAGTGAGGATTGTTATTCTTCTTGATGCTGGTTACAATGGACCGATGGCCTTACGAAGAAAGTTTACATTCAAACGTTTTGTGTGTGTCTGTGTCTGTATGTCTGCCTGCCTGTCTGTGTGTCTGTCTATAAGGAATATATGTCTGCCCATGAGTCAATCATTATGGTAGCTTTCGCCACATCTTAGCAAGAGGCAAGACTCCTTGATGGACGATGAAGACGACAGCTGAGGCAGCTCCGAGACAGATAACACGTACAGACTGGAGATGGAAAAAAGGCCACCGCTGTCATATAGAATGACATCGACCCGTATTCTTCTGATAAAGAAGCTAGAGTGCGACCTCACAGCGATGTCAATACCACCGTCCTCAAAGTGCTTCAGGACGCTATCTCCTTCACACGCACACGTCTGAAAACCATGGACCCGGATTTGAAGTGGCGAGACGAGGACAAAACTGGAACACAGTCGAGACAGGGACTACAGCAGCAACAGGAGTTACAGCGTGAATGCCTGTCCTTCCCTGATAGCACCAACCCAGGGGGACCTGACGAAACTTGAGACAAGCGACGACATGAAAAGATCGGTCTATAGAGACGCACTGCAGCCCCTCGAGACGGGTGCACTAGACAACGTGCACGGCCCCTAGAAGCTTCTATAAATAGTGCAGGCTGTGTTGTTTCAGGGCAGACACAAACTCTCACGTAGTTGTCCAGAAGTGAGAAGTGGATGTCATGGCGGATATGATGATGTCGAGAGAAGAGAACATCACCACAGACAGCTGCCAAGTGCATCAAAATGAAAGCAGTGCAGCAGACAGACAAGTGATACACTGTCAAAAGCCAGACCTGTACATTGCAGATCGTAGCCAGCTGCAACTAACACAGTCAATATTTCTCAATATTTCGATTCACGAGTTTAAAAAATGCTATAGGCATGTAGTCTGTTCATTCAGACTCTTTCAGTGTACCTCTGAGTGAGACAGGTTTTGATACAGAGGTTATTGTGCACGTCATTTTGTTACGCTATGCAATTCTCGCTCGTCAGCAAGGCGAGCCAATTTCCACTGCTTCTAACTGAAATCCATGATGACCCGACGAGCATTGCACAGACGCGAGAAAAGCTAGGATCTTGCGAGGAATAGGCCGGTGTCAACTTTGCATCTGCAGATGTTATAACTATCAAATATCAACGCATGTTGACACCGGCATGTTCCTCGCAAGATTCTAGCTGTCCTTGCTTCTGTGCAACGCAGTTTTTTGTTTGTTTGATTGATTTTTTGGTTGCAGTGAAAACACACACATAATGCTCTCCAGCTTTCTTGCCTTTGTGTTATCTAGAAATGGCATGTAAGCTGGCGGTCATAGGAGAAAGTGATATCCGAAAGCTTACGTCAGCGAGTGAATTCTACCCCCTAAGAGTGAGAGCACAGAACTAACCGTGCGCAGCCCCGCCCACTTCGCGCGTTCCCAGCCAATCGGCGCGCGTGTACTTGTCGTGTAGTTCATCACCAGCCAATCGGCGCGCGTGTACTTGTCACCATGTGGCGCTTGGGCGACAAGCCGACTCGTGTTGAGAAATAAACAATGCTGACGCTCCAGGGAGACCAACATGGCTACAGTCCAAACATGTGCGTGAGGTGTGTACAGGTATCGGTCGGACAACCGATATCCCGAGGGTTCGTCGTAGGAAAGAGTTTATGACTGCAATTTTGGACAGTTTTCACTACCTCAACAAAGTACTGTTTGTCCCAGATTTGGCTACCGGGGGTGGGGGTGGGGGTGGGGGTGAGGGTAGGAGTGGGGGTGGGGATAGGGGTGGGGGTGGGGGAGCGATGCAAGGCCCGGGTGAAGTGTCAAGTGCGGAAAGAAAGCCCATTAAAAACTCACCACAATATTCTTCTCGACTTCGCTGTTATAAATTGGGAGAAGCCCATACCGGGACAACGTGACGAAGGAGACAGTCGTTAACAGTTGTGATCATCCGCTTGAAGAAGACGTGAGGGAAAATGGGTTACGTTCAGGCGTAAAAATCCTACAGCGCTTGCATAGCAAATTCCACTCTAATTTTTGTATCAACCTTTGGACAGAAAAAAGGGTTTTGAGATATATGTCCTCTTTGTCCTCATCCTCCTCCTCGTCCCCGTTCTCCACGTCCTCTTCCTTCTACCACCCCCACCCCCTACCCCCCACCCCCCTCTTCTCCCTGAGTGCCCACCTTCCTTCTCACCTCCCCCTCCTTTTGTTCCTACATGTCTATACCATTTTGTTTAGCTTTCTTTGGTCTTTCTCAGCTCGAGACTCAACTCAAACTCGAGTAAATGCTCGAAGTACGTTTCTCCCCAGTAAGTAAAGAAGAAAACAACGGGATAGCTTTTTCCAGTTTTGTAGGAAAACTGTGTACACCTTCTTTTCTGAAACAAGTACCCCCCCCCCCCCCCCCTCCTCCATGCCCCGCCCCAAGTGCGGTTGGGGGTAAGAAGTGACTCACCGAGTTTCCGTACGCGATTCGTAAGATGGAAGTAAGTAGGGAAATCGTGGTCTGATTTATTTTTGTTCTGGTGAATTTGCGGTAGGTGGCCTTACATAGCTTCAGAGGATGAAAGACTGTAAGACTCCACCCATCAATCAGTCTATCTGAAACAGTTACACCTTAGTCCATGCAGAGTTTCTGTACGTTTTCAATGGTAGAAAACCGTTAATGGATAGGCGTAGACTGTATAGCTAATACTTTAAAAACAGATTGTTCTGGGACATATCTCACTAGATATGAAAACTAAAATGCGTTTTCATCAGGTTCTCTTGCATAGGGATTCAAATGCAAATTCAAATTATCTTAATATAAGTTGATGTACATAGTAAAGGTGATTGTTTGATAAATTGTGCATCACTCTTTGCATGATTTCATATATCAACCATTCTTGCGGGAATTTCTGATGTTATAATATATTTTATTTGCATCTTGGTGTGTGTGTGTGTGTGTGTGTGTGTGTGTGTGTGTGTGTGTGTGTGTGCTGTGTGTGTGTGTGTGTGTGTTTCATTTTTCGTTACATTAATCAGACTTACGTGTGGTGTGCTATTTCAGTTCTACAAAATAAGGAAAAGTGTAATATTCCAATATTCGTTGTTTTGGTTACATAATCAAATAATAAAACCACTGTGTACTTACTCAATTACTTGGACCACGAACATTGAGTGCAATAGTTTAAGTTCACGAAATATCTCACAGGCCACCTTGCTTTGGTAGAAAGCTCAAACTCTGTTGCTCCTTGTCTTTGTTCGTCACTCTTTTGGCTGAGTGCCGAACTCAAGGTCGACTTTGCTTGCAGATTGTTTTGAACCGTAGCCAATAATGTTTTGTCAATGCTCATTGATGACATCGACTTTTGTATCAGTGACGCCATGTGGAACGACTCGACGTGAATCAGATGGCCTGTTAGCCGGTCGGAGGCTGTATTGAAAAGCGACTTCAGAGATCTTCACAATTGAAGACGTATATTCGTCTAGAGTCTAGATGGTTGAAAAAGAATGAAATGAAACAAACTTGCTTCCTTGGAATGTTGAAAGACTGCATCTAATTAGTCTCCTACCCACCGCACGCCTCGTACGCAAAGCCGGAGTCTATCTCTTTCTTGGACTGTGAATATCCTCAGAGCAGAGGTATTTTGTTTACGGAGTCTCAAACATAGTGAGGCATTCCTCAACTGCAAACCTGATTTCAGAATAAAACATGTGACATGACCGCTAGCAAAGCTGTGAAAAGATAAACCCCACAAAAAAGACTCGTATACGTTAGCAATGGGTCACACCCGGGTCTTGAAATAAAGTCGGTTTCAAATGCTTCTTCTTGTCATGAAATAGTAAACAATGATCACTTCTTGATGTAAAAATGATCATACTAACAGAAAATGCTTTATCTTACAACTGACCATGTTGATCCAAAATAACTTCTATGACCCCTTACTAGAGAGAGTGTGTGGCGTGATGTTAGTCTCCATTTCTCATGCACTCTCACACCCTAGCTTTGACCTCAGCTGTAACCTCGTGGTCACATGACACGTCGCTGCAGGCTATCACGTTGACCTCACACAGCAGTCCAAGATACAATACCCAGCACAAGGATTCAAAGGCGGTTTTCTCAGGACTAGGATTCGCTAGCAAAGTTAGCGAAAGACACTCCAACTGAGGCGCTTTTCCTTTCGGAAGGTGTTCAAACCATTTGCCCCCTCTCCCATTAAGAGAAGATAAAACTGCAGAGTCGGGGAAAACTTCTTCAGACAGGCGCCATATTCTAATTAATATTGATTAGGAAGGAGTGGGCGGGACAAATAAGATTATTGCTAAAATTGGTCTCGATTTTTCACGTGACAGATGTGTGACAGTTGGAAACAGCATCAAAGTATTTTAACATTTTATTTAATCGATTTCGTTTTATTCGGGCAAGCGACTTTGCAGTTTTGTCTAGCCGGAAAAAGTGTTAACTGGCCACGGGCAAGCGGGCGAGTGGTCTGAACAGCTTTTGAAACGAAACGTACCTCGGTCGGATTTCCTTTAAATTAACTTTGCTCGAGTACCCTAGCCCTGAGATATCTGCCTCTGCACATTCGCCCCCCTTTTTGGCATCACACTTAACTGCAGTCATTGGCATAACTTTGGTTAATGCAAACACGTTTCTCATTACTTGCATTGATTAGCTTTCAGTTGTAAAAGTGGAGAGTTCAACTGTTCTTGCGGTCTCTAATCACGATCTACAAACATTTCTGAAAACCTTTTCAAAAATAAATACTGTTTTGAAGATGCAAATACTGCTCACAAGAGTCGTAGAGTGTGTTGTGCATTGCGGACTGAGGATCAAGACGCCCACACGACACTCAGCACTACTCCATTATGTAAATATACAGACACTGACAGATCGAGTTCAAAGTTTTCCAACGCGGTGATAACGTCTGTATCAATGTCATTGAAAGAATGAAGTACTCAATGATATATGGTAAGCAAAGATGTCCTGGTTGCTTTTTTTAGAGTCAGATAAGATGCCAGCAAGATTGGACCAGGCCCTGACACCTATAACCCAGCAATGAGTTCAGAGGGGAGTCGCTTATATTCGACTTTGTTTTAGACCTGGCCACTCTGTAACCAGGAGCACTGGCATGTCCTCCAGTTGTGTCTTCTGTTTTGGTTGCAGACTCAAGCGATGAATAAAGATGTAGTTTATTCCGTGTGTGTGTGTGTGTGTGTGTGTGTGTGTGTGTGTGTGTACGTGTGTGTGTGAGTGTGTGTGTGTGTGTGTGTGTGTGTGTGTGTGTGTGTGTGTGTGCGCGCGCGTGTGCGTGTGCGTGAGCGTGCGTGCGTGCGTGCGTGTGAGTGAGTGTGCGTGTGTGTGTGGGTGTGTGTGTACATAAGTGTCTACAGCACATGCTTACGATACTGCATTGTGTTGAATCTCATCTGTTAATCTTGAATCAAACACCGACAATGTCGATCACAACTATACAGGCTCCTTCACTTTGATACCTAAGATAAACGTCTAAAACCCTTTATCTCTCAGAGGTAATCTGGCTTCCGGAATAAAGTTAGTTTCTAGATGAAGAAATATGAAATTGCCAAGCACTGCAGCTATCTCATTTTTCTGTTTTCAGCTGATAAAGAAGGCATCGAGTATTATGTTAA
>JAWQFJ010018539.1:15000-20687 GCA_034096865.1 Theodoxus fluviatilis
AAAAAAAGAAAGAAAGAAAGAAAAAGAAAGAAAGCAAGAAAGCAAGAAAGCAAGAAAGCAAGAAAGCAAGAAAGAAAGAAAGAAAGAAAGAAAGAAAGAAAGAAAGAAAGAAAGATTTTTTTTAGATAAAGCACTTTGATGCTGTTTCCAACTGTCTCAGTGGAAACACTTCCGCAGACAGGCGTCATATTTCATGAATATGAATGAGGACGGAGTGGGCGGGACAAGAATATTCTCGACAAAACTGGCCTGGACTTATCAGGTGACCTATGTGTGACGGCTGTAAACAGCATCCACGTGCTTCATGTTGTCTTTTTTTCTTTTCTTTTCATTTTACTCACTCGTCGGGCCAGCGATTCTGCAGTTGTATCTAGCACGAGGACATTTTACTCGCCACGGACGAGCTCACGACTAGTTTGATCAGCTTTTGAAACGAAACGCGCCTTTGATTTTGCGAGCGCCTACAACTCCTCAGAAACCCGGCTACTGTGTAACTCGGAAAAATGACGATATCCGGGGCATTTAAAAGGTTAAGGTAAAGGTGCCCTTTTAATAATGCGACTTTTCCACCCATTGATGGATGCTCAAACCGCACGCATTTACCCCCTGGTCATCGGGCTACCTACAAACCATAGAGCTTAATATAAATTAAAATGTCATAAACAGCATGCAATAACACAGAACCTTGACAACTCAAATACTGAACGATTATTGTTTGAGATATAGCATGACTTCACAATGCATGGTCAGGCACTCGTTGGCCTATTTTGAGTGTTATTGCCAAAAAGCGTTCAACGAGTTAGGTCAGGTTCTCCATCTCTAGGTCACACTTGGCCAGCACAGAACAGTCTTAGGTAATGGCGCTTTCCAAAATCAGCAATCATGAAGTGCAGTGAAAGTAGAAGCAAGGAAACAAGAGATAGAGGGAGGGGGAGAAGGAGGATGAGAAGGACGAGAATGAGGAGGAGGAGGAGGAGGAGGAGGAGGAGGAGGAGGAGGAGGAGGAGAAGGAGGAGGAGGAGGAGGAGGAGGAGGAGGAGGAGGAGGAGGAGGAGGAGGAGGAGGAGGAGGAGGAGGAGGAGGAGGAGGAGAACGAGGAGGAGGAGGAGGAGGAGGAGGAGGAGGAGAAGCAGGAGCAGGAGCAGGAGCAGGAGCAGGAGCAGGAGGAGGCGGAGGAGGAGGAGCAGGAGCAGGAGCAGGAGCAGGAGCAGAAGGAGGAGGAGCAGGAGCAGGAGCAGGAGCAGGAGGAGCAGGAGCAGGAGCAGGAGCTGGAGCAGGACGAGGAGGAACGCAGGACGAGGACGAAGAGCAGGGGCAGGAGGAGGAGGAGGAGGAGGAGGAGGAGGAGGAGGAGGAGGAGCAGGAGCAGGAGCAGGAGCAGGAGCAGGAGGAGGAGGAGGAGGAGGAGGAGGAGGAGGAGGAGTAAGAGGAGAAGCAGCAGCAGAAAGAGGAGGAGGATGTGGATGCACAGAAACAGGAGGAGGAGCAGCAAAGAGAGAGAGAGGAAGAGGAGAAGCAGCAGAAAGAGAAAGAGGATGCGCAGAAAGAGGAGGAGGATGCGCAGAAAGAGGAGGAGGAGGATGCGGAGGAGGATGCGGAGGAGGGAGGAGGAGGAGGAGGAGGAGGAGGAGGAGAGGACAGGAGGAGGAGGAGGAGGAGGAGGAGGAGGAGGAGGAGGAGGAGGAGGAGGAGGAGGAGGAGGAGCAGAAAGAGGAGGAGCAGAATGTGGATAGGAAGCAGGAGGAGAGAAACCCGAGCGGAAGGAGGAGCACGAGAAGGGGTGGGTGTGCAGGAGCAGCAGGACGAGGACAACGAGAGGGACGACGACGTAGAGGAAGACGATAACGAACTGGAAAAGTAAACACTCACCAGACCAGGAACCGGGATGGCCAGTGACGGGGGAAGAGGACTGAGGAAGACAAGTTGATTCACCAGCACACCGGGAGCTGACTGACCTCGATGGAAGCTTCTTCACTTAAGACACCTTTGCGCCGATAAAGATTGGTGACGTCGCTGTCTGCCGTGGTTAGCGGCGCTCGCACTTGTTTTTCAGGCCAAGGCCCATTCTATTGACACAAGGGAGAGCAGACAATGATCGCTATGTAGAAACTGTAGCTTCATGTTGTTGAGGAGAATGTATACTCACGAAATCATCTTTTGAAATGTCTTCTTTATGGACAAAGCGGAAAAATAGCTGAAGGCAAATATGAATAGAAAGACAGCTAGGTTAAAGGCAAAGATAAAAATAGATTCTTCGTGATTTTACAAGCATCACGTGTATGTTTCTCAGTCTTTTCCTCCCACCTCTCTCTCTCTTTCTCTCTCTCTCTCTCTCTCTCTCTCTCTCTCTCTCTCTCTCTCTCTTTCAGGGTGCACGAGGGCCATCAAATACTGGCTGAAAGTATGTAAAATGCCAAGCAGTAGGCTACCGAAACAAGCATACCTTTCGCTATCAAAATCCTCGATTCCTAGATCTAGAATCTGGGCAGCTATCATTGAGGACTGTTTGTCGAAATTCGGATTCACCAACGTTTGGCTAAATGGTGGTGTTGGCAACGAAAATGGGTTTTTACGAGCATGGAAACAGAGGCTTAGAGATTGCCACAAACAAGAATGGCACGGCAGTAATATTCTAAGCGAGAGGTACCATTGGTACTGCTCATTCAAAACCACCTTCGGATCTGAAGAGTATCTACGCGCAATTACAATTAAGAAATTCCTTGATGCCTTTGTAAGATTTAGATTCGGGTTAAATGATCTGAAGTGTAACAGACATCGTTACAACCAGATAGACGAGGACATGAAGTGCCCCTTTTGTCCAGAAGTCGAAAATGAGGAACATGTACTGTTAAACTGTACTACCTATGCAGATCTTCGAAAAAAATATCTCCAAAAACATATTTACACAGGGACGTATTATACATGTGCACAACTAATGAATTCATCGAGTACAATATGCATACGAGATGTGGCCATGTATGTGTACTATGCACTCAATCTTCGGGAGAAGAAACTTTCCCCCCAAACTCGTATTTAAACAGTGCTGGTAATTGTCCATCACGTAATTGACCTGTGATCTTGTCAATTGTGGATGGCGGTCCCTTAAGGTGCCTCAGGGATGAATTTGTTAATGAGTTTGTATATATACTATTTTAAAACGGAATGCTTTTAAGCAGTTTGAATTGAACATTGCAGGCAGGATACTGTTCAGTGTTCACGTCCACGATTTGTATAAAATGAGGAATGTTCTAATGTAATTCTACATGTATATATCATATCGGGATTTTTTCAACTGTATATTGAACTTTGGGTCGTCGGCCTCAATAAAAGTCAATCAATCAATCAATCAATCAATCTCTCTCTTTCTCTCTCTCTCTCTCTCTCTCTCTCTCTCTTTCTCTCTCTCTCTCTCTCTCATCGGACATAACAAAGGAGTTGCAGTGCATGTCAGGGGAGAAGTGGTCCGGTGTGTGGTGCGACTGCTGCGCAGAGCCCATTCGTACATCACCAAGCTTTGTCTGCCTGTATGCCCGCTGACTACTGCCAGACCGCATCCACTGCACAGACTGCTTCGCCTCTGTTTCCCACCCAGACTGCTTCGCCTCTGTTTCCCACCCAGATCATGACTTCCGCAGAAAACCGTAATTCTCGCAATCGGGTCAGAGTACAAGAACTCTAAAGAGTCACGAAAGGAATTTGCTATTTTTACCCTTACTGTCCAGCTCGTGCTCATACTCAATGAATGTTGACATTTACTGTGCTTGTTCGTTTTTCTTGTCCGAATCTGAGAGTAAAATTATATCCTGATAAATGTGTAAGCATAAAGGTCACACTGACAGAAAATCAACCCTTCTTGCTTAGAGCTCCCCGCGTTTGGAAGTCTACGACTTTCTGTATGCATGGGACTAATTGCGCGAAGGTGGCACCATTATGTGTTTGAAATTGGTCAAGATGTGTATTTCCCCCCGATCAATTTGCTTTGCTTTGTTTTGTTGTTATCATTGAGTATACTAGGCTGACTTTGTTTCATGGAAATTGTATGACACAATTCTGGCTGACCCCTACCCTTGACCTTCCCATTATTTGATATCTAGGGCCTAGAATTTTGACAGCAATTGTGTCAGAGTAAAAACACATTTATTGGTGACTTGTACAGGCTTGGAGGACAGAAGGAGGAAGCCGCCTTTGTTGTTGGTCAGGTTAATTCACCTCTAGAAGTTTCCGCCTTTCATACATGCAGGAACAAGTAATAAGTGTAAGAATGTACAACTGGTATCGTGGAGGGACTTTGCCAAAGGAAGAAGTTTTGATTTTTTGTTTTATTCCTGTTTACTTAAGCTTATGTTCTGATATTTCCATAATTGAGATGCAATTTGCGGATATGGTCTTAGACCAAGAATCCATTTGTTGCAAATATGTTTGCATGTAGCTTTTGTCACTGATTCATCCCTTTATGTATGGGCCTATGGCCTAGACAAATAAAGTGTCAAAGTCTCTCTCTCTTTCTCTCTCTCTCTCTTGCTGTAGTCTCTCTCTCTCTCTCTCTCTCTCTATTTTGTGTCTCTCCCTCTGTCTGTCTGTCTGTCTGTCTCTCTCTCTCTATGTCTCTGTCTCTGTCTTTCTCTCTCTCTCTGTCTCTCTCCCTCTCTCTATCTTTTACTTAACCCCTCCCCCCCCCCTCATTTATTCAGGATTGTCCATTCATTATTTTCGACCAAGGACACTTTGTAAGATAGGCAGACATGCCTAAAATTCCATCCTTAATAAATAAAGAATAAATCAATCAATCCCTCCCCCCTCTCTCTCTTTCTCTCTCTCTCTATCTATCTCTCTCTATCTCTCTCTCTCTCTCTCTGTCTCTCTCTCTCCTTTAGAAGTGGTGAACATATATAAGTATCTTGGTTTTGTTTTCACCACGAAAATGTCGCTGGCAATGGGCCTTGAGATCTAGACAGTCAGAGCAAAGCAAAAAACTTTGCATCTGGTACGAACAATGAGAAACTTGCATTCTCACAACGCGACTGTGTTTTTTTAATTGTTCGATGCTCAGGTGTTACCGGCGTTGCTATACGGATCCCAGCTATGGGGATTGACCAAAAGGCGTAATATTAAAACGGCGCACATGTTCGCCTGCAAGCGCTTTCTGGGCGTCGACCTGAAATCCCCCAACAATCTGTGCTACGGAGAACTCGGTAGATACCCCCTTTTTATCACCACCACTCTTCAGGCACTAACATTTTGGATAAGGCTGTGCAAAATGCCTGACAGTAGGATTGTCAAGCAAGCTTATGTCATGCTCACTCGCTCTCGTATACCTGAGAAACTCAACTGGGTGAAACTCATGGAAAGTTGCTTGGGAAAACTGCGCTTCTCGTACGTATGGTACAATGGTGGTAGTGTTAACGACATAAGTACTATGAGACATCTTAAGCAACGACTGCGAGACTGCTTCTTACAAGAGTTGAGTTCAGCCCTTAGTTCAAGCAACAGATTTGCCTTTTATCGTTCATTTAAAGCAGCTTTTGAATGTGAAACATTTTATAAACATTAAGAAATTCCGTGATGTCTTCATCCGTTTTCGTTTGGGATGTAATGAACTACGAAGCAGTGCACGATGTAGGTATGATCCTAACTTTACCATGAATTGTTCATTCTGCAATGAAACTGAATATGAAATACACTTTTAA
>JAWQFJ010018541.1:0-21969 GCA_034096865.1 Theodoxus fluviatilis
TCTCGGTATTCACCACTAGCCATAATGTCCGCAGCCTTTTTCAAAAAGTTGAGCTGATTCTGGAAGCCGATCACAGTATCAGATAGAAGAACTACGTCGTCGGCGAAAAGTAGAATATATATGTCTGCCCTGTTTGGTATGAGCTGGATACCGTGTTTGGCATTAACCGTGACCTCATCAGCAAAAGAATTGATCAGATATAAAAACAAAAGTGGACTCAATTTACAGCTTCGATTTATTCCCACAGGACCATCGAAATATGGAGATTGACCTTCATCCCGATTTCCTCTCACGCAATACTGCACGGATTTGTACATTTCTTTCATAATACACAAACGTTTCCCTTTAATTCCATTCCTTTCTGTTATTGACCATAGAACCTGCCTATTCTCGGTGTCAAAAGCCTTTTTAAAGTCCAAAATAAAAATATGTACGTGCAGGTAGACATTTTCTAACGATGTTGCACAAACTAAAATGTTGTCAACAGTAGAATGTCCCTTTCCAAAACCTGCTTGCTCCTCACGCAGCAGTCCATGCTCATTTGCCCAACATTGCAATCTGTAGTTTAATATATGTGCAAACACCTTGCCAAAAGTACTGGTCGATGCAATACCTCGGTAATTGTCTGGTGACTCTTTGTCTTTACTCCTAAACAGTGGTACAATGTATGATTTTGAACAAGATAAGGGAAAAGCCCTTTGTCAAATATTTCATCACACAATCGAAGCGAATGAGTTAAGCAGGAATTTTCTGTGAACTTTAGCATTTCCTCAAATATTTAGTCCGGACTACATGCCTTACAAATCTTTAAATGAGCCAGCCCACTAGCGACTTCACTGTTACACATGTGTGCATTAGGAATTCAACAATCATCAAGCACAGGGACTGCGTACGCAAGCATTATGTCAGGCTCTGTGTTACACGAGACTGTAAATTCATCAGCAAAATGCTCCCGCCATTGATCCATCGACATGCTATTTTCCACATACGTACTGCAGGATACTCCTCTAACTGCTTTCCAGAAACTGACAGTCTTTCACATTGTTCTTCAGAATGAAATCAAGAACCCTGCATAATCTTGCTTCTTCGATCTAATTAACATTTTGTACTCCCGTCTGATTGTCAAGCAATCGGTTCTATCTTGACTCTGTCGAGACTGTTAGTATTTTCGCAATAGTCTTTTACCCTGTTTCTTTGCTGTATAGCAATCCTGATCAATCCACTGACCTTCTGAGTTGCAACCTCTCAGCTGTCTCTTAACAGTTTTTCGCATAAAGTCTGCTGCACGCATTTAGCAAGAAGTCAAAGCATCAGTTGCAGTGTTTACATCAATTGATGAACCCGACATGTACTCGCCTACCTCATCATCTCTGACAATCCTATTGTAATTTCAACATATTCATTTGCAAAAGCTGTATCCCAGGATATATAAGTGTATGATACTGGCAGAGTTTTTTTTACATGGACTGATAGTACAGATGCTCATACACAATTGCAAACACATATGAGGAGAAGCAATAGTCTCTTCAATTTTTGTAAAGACTGACAAATGTTGAGTAGACCGCTGGAAAACATGAAGTAGTCAATAACATTGCTTCCGCTGGATGAACTAAATGTAAATACACCTGATCGTGGACCGTCAATCGCTCCATTCAAGTTGAACAAACTGAAAACTTTGCAAAACATAGCAAAGACTGACTATGTTCGTTTCCAACGTTGTCACTGGAAAAATGTTTTCGTGCAGTACTGAAATACAGCTTTCATGAATCGCATAAGCATTTTAACGGTCCATGTCGGGCATATACTACTTCATAGATATTGGCACTTGTGTGTTTCAGGGGCATGTTTATCCCTCCAGGTTTACTGGAGGTCCTCACAGCATTATCCCTCCAGGTTTACTGGAGGTCCTCATAGCTTTATCTGTCTGTCTGTCTGTGTGTGCGTGTGTGTGTCTGTGTGTCTGTCAGTCCCGACTTAACGGCTGATATCTCAAAAACTACTGGACGGATTTTCTTGACATTTTGCACACTTACTGGAAGTTAGGTCCGATTAAATGTGTCAACTTTTCAGAATCGAGGTTTGAAATAAAAGTAACTTTTTTAGGTCGTAAACTCGAAAACCCCCCCCCTAAAAAGTCAGTTGACGGAATGGCGATAGTTCGCCTTTTCCTTCACTCCAGTCGCCAGCAGCGTTTCTCCCACGCTGTACGAGCGCTCACCAATTACATAAATAGTTTTCGTGATCCTCCCCAGAAAGAAAATCGCCTTTGCTTTAAAAAATACCGTTTTACAGTCAAAATTGTCCACCCGCGCGGCCGGTCCGACTCTTCGAACAGCCACTCCGTCTGAGCGCAACACTTACACTACCAAGTTCTGTTCGCGTGGCCTAATGGCAGTGATTCGATATTAAACTTGGCAGAAATAGACCTTGAGTATCCTAAAATGTACAAGACCACTCAAATTTCATGAACTATCATCCATCTTTCTACAATTTACAGTGCAAAATACGAACCGATGGGGTTTACGGAAAAGAACGTTATAATTGCTTTACAAACACTTAGTCATGTCAGTTCCCGAATGGCTCATCTGGTAGAGCGTTGGACTATTGTATTGTTAGGTCATGCGTGAACGGGTTCGAATCCGCGCTGAAACTTTTTCCCCCTCTTTTTTCGAGAGGTTGCGGGTTCGAACCCGACCTGGGTTTTTTGTGGGGATTTTTGTGTGTGTTTCTTTCCCCCTCTTTTCTCGAGAGGTTGCGGGTTCGAACCCGATCTTTTTTTCTTTCTTTTTTTAAATGCCAAAACCTGGAGGTTCAGCGCCAGCGGTTTTTATCTGTCTGTCTGTCTGTGTGTGTGTCTGTGTGTCTGTCAGTCCCGACTTAACAGCTGATCTCTCAAAAACTACTGGATGAATTTCCTTGACATTTTGCACACTTACTGAAAGTTAGGTCCGATTGAATGTATCAAATTTTCAGAATCGAGGTTTGAAAAGAAAGTGACTTTGTTACGTTTTGGTGTTGCAAAGAAGGCAAGGGACGGATCTCTGTCTGACTCAAGGGAAGTTTTGGCATGTGTGACGTGATCATTTGACGTCGAATAACGTGACGTAATTTCGAGGAGATTGGACATTGGTAAAGGAGAAAGAAAGATTTTTTATCCCTCCTAGTTTACTGGATATTCTCACAGCTTTATTGGGTTTTTTTAATGTGAAAACCTATAGGTTCAGCGCCAGCGGTTTTTATTCCTGTTGACAAACTGTAATCTCTGTCATTTGTAAACATGTAATACCTGGATTTGTTGTGTTTCAACATTGTGGACTACCTCGTGTGTTGATCTATTGTTTCGCTTTTTATCTTAAAAACCAGGTTCATGTACTATCAATATTAATGTTGTCATCCCAATATAGTCTCTTACGCTAACAACGGTATTTCTACTTTTGCAAGTGATTGTTGCCAATACGTGTTTATTTGTGATGAATCCTGACACCCTCTTGGACCAGGACATTGCTCTCAGCAATGCTTCCCTTCTTTCAGGCTTGTACCTGGTGGGTTTCAATGATCTGGACACGGAAGACCGGCACCTGTGGCTCGATGGGACACCCGTGAACAGATCTCTGTTCTACATCACGGAGCCTAGTGATCCTGTCAATCCCTACGATGAAGACTGTGGGATGCTCGTGGTAGGAGGATCTGCGCCAGGGCTTCATGATGCTATTTGTAACCTGAAACACAAGTTCCTCTGCTCTCTGCCTTTGCAGATGTAATGCCGTCCTGTTGGATGAATACACTAACAGGATACTGAAACGAGTTCAGGTTAGTTTCAAGTGCACAGGTGTCGACAATATGCTGATTTGAGAAAACGCTCTCCTATCATAACAACACACACTTCGATGACTCAGCTTTAAAAAAGAATGTCTTATTGTATTTGCTCTTACCTTTACAGCAAGTCATGTTCTCAAGGAAGCTTTGAAAATTGTGTACTGTTACAAGGAGGAAAGCAATGGAACCACACATTTTATTCCTGAAAGTCTGTTAGATGCAATGTAATGAAAAGCTTTCACCTAGGACAAAGCATGCACATGTGGATTGGTTTGCTACTTTTGTTATCATATTGTTTAAATTGAAAGAACAATTCTTTCTGTGGTTTGCGGTTCCCCCGTGGGTTCGGGGTAAGAATTGACCCACCGCGTCTCCCTACGCGATTCGTAAGATTCGAATAACTAGGGACATCGTGACTTGCTCGGCGTTTACTCTAAACTGTTGTAGTGATTTCCGTGTATAATGGCCCTAAATAGCCTACAAAGGCTGATAGACCGTAAAGCACTATCCATCTATCCATCTGCGGTTTGCGGGCCATCAAGTTGCCATTAGATGAATGTCACAGCACATCGTGTTCCATGCTAGAGGCAGACTTCTAAGCAACAGGATAGACTAGCAGGCAAATGCTGAAGCGCGTTTTGTTTTGAAAGGTTAAACAAATTCTGAAATGAGCGCTTACAGCGAGATCTCACAAGCCCAAAGCTTTACTCTTACATGAACCAGTTCATGCAGGCACTCGCCAAATGTGCTCATTTCTGAATTATTTAATCTTATTATTCGAAACGAAACGCACCTCAGTTGGATTGCCATTGACTAATTTTCCTCGCCTAGCCTCGTCCTGGGAAACTCACCTCTAAAAGGACGTTTCATTGTCAGAAGTGAATCAAGTTAATGTGCAAAGCGGTTATACATTTTTCATGTGTTACTCTTTGAGTAGTGGGCACCAAGTAAAGAAAGAGGAAAATTACCTTAATTACCTCTCTGCACTTATACTGTACAAGAGACTTTTAGCTCGACTTGAATTGGAATCAAAATATCTTGTGACATGACATTTTCAAAAGTTATATTTTCCTTTGGGTGTAGATTCAACCAAAACAAAACAACGTTTCTAACGTGTATTTTATACATGCAAAAATAGATATATGAATGTTCTTTAACATTGTAAATGCAGTACAGAAAGAATAAGGTGCACTCACTCCTTGAAATCAGATGTGTAGCTTTGAATGTGTATCCGAAGCTTTTGTGCTATTGGATGAATTGTGCTTCATTGGTCTCTGTTTACTGAGTGTTGTATTTGCAATGGGCTGCAGGACCCAAACAATAAAGGTCTGAAGTCTCTCTCTGCTTCTCTGCTGAATGATATCGTTCTTTAAATCTATAGTAGTTGATGAAAGAACAACTGGTCAGTAGACTGACTGACTGAAGACTGACTGATTAGCTCAAAAAAGAAGAAAGAAGGAAGGAAGGAAGGAAGAAAAATAGGAAGAAAGGAGAATCAATCTGGCAAGATGTGCATATTTCTTAATCTGCTTTTGTAGTTATGCAGAAGAGATGCTCAGACTTACAGTGCACTCTACATTAGATAACAGTTGTGTACTCAAATGTTCGTTTGTGAAAGACAGTAGTAGTAGTGCCTTAAACAATTTTTACATCACACTTGTGGTAGGGTGTAATAAGCAAATGTTAAAACTGCCTTCATTGTAACATGGATGAAGTGGTTACCTTGAAAATGTGTTATAAAGAGCTGCTTTAGTATCACCCAAAAGAGATTTCCATTGATTGTTGTTAGTGCCATCGAGGTGATCTATCACTTTCTGTGTAATGTCAGGTCTTGTCTACGTGTATCGCTAGCATAATACATAGATTTTGATTGCTTGTTAAATGGAGATGTATTGACACAAAGGCAAGTATAGTGACACAGTAGACAACGTCCAAATGTTGTTGTTGATGATGATGACGATAATGATGATGATGATGATGATGATGATGATGATGATGATGATGATGATGATGATGATGATGTTAGTAATAATAACAATGACCCATACCAAAATGTAAATAACAATAATGACAACACTACTACTACTACTACTACCAGTACTACTACAAATTAATAATGATAATGATGATGATGATATTTTAATAAACCCAGATTCTTCTCGTCCCAGGGATAGAACAACGGCACTGCGCCTCGCACGTCGTCAACTCCCAAAGCATGCTCGCGAGTAAAGGCTGAGGGGCTGACCGTGTACTCATGCAAGAGGGGAGAGCACTGAGGGGTGGGCTGCCAGGAACTGGTATACATTGTAGATGAGTTGGAAGGGAAGAGAAGTTCCTGTTAATACTTTTTTCGTTTTTAGCTTTGGCACGTCGTAGACATTGAACCAAAGCTAACGCAGTCATACAGAGGGGTAGGTGCATCGTAGATGTTCACCAAGTATCATTCACGCACAGACAGAATTACACGCAAGGACAAATTTACGACACAGGATTGCAGCCAGTATGATATTTTCAAGATATTTTAATAAACCCAGATTCTTCCTGTCCCAGGGATAGAACCACGGCATTGCGCCTCGCACATCGTCCAGCCCCAAAGCATGATGATAATTTATAATGATGATTTCAGATGATGATATAATACGATGATTGACGATTGAGAATGAACGATTGATGATGATGATGATGATGATGATGATGATGATGATGATGATGATGATGATAACAACAAAAACAATAATAATAATAATGATTCCATAACAACAGCTACAACAAAAGCAAATCCAACAACAGCAATAACCTCTATTTTATCCTCTTTTTTCTCCGAAGAAATATTTCTTGGGGCCTTTTATTCCGGGTCATCTGTGTACACCACCCACCAATCAGTTTGACACCTCGGTAGGGGAGGCAATGCGGGTGAGGCACCCTGCCCAAGGAGGCTACTCCAGGATCCGCACAGCCTCCAACGCCGCTACCGCATCCCGCAAAGGACAGCGTAGGAGCGCTCTCACCATTGGAATTGAGCCCACTCACAGGCTTGAACAGGTGACGGGAAGGAAAGGATGAACGTACAGGAAAGGCCAATGAAATGTCGGTGAGTGTTGTCTGCACAATAAGGCGGTTGCTGTCAATTATAGAAACTGTCCCGGTGGAAACACATGACTTGTACAGCTCTCCTCGCTCGAGTATATAACATAGGTTCGCATGGCGACGTAACCCTTCCAAGCTGGACAAGAGGCTGTGGGCAAAAGCAAGAACTAAGCAGTTTACAGATGAACAATGATTGATGACACAAGCATTGGATTCAGAGGCTTCCAAAATATGAATGCCTGAAAATCGACAACATAAATCATAACAACAACAACAACAACAACAACAACAACTAAAGTAACAGATTATTTCAATCAAGACCAGCATCCGCATGGGCGACAGACTTAGGAAGGCTTTAACTATTTTAAAGAAATACAATAAACAAGAAGTATGCATTTAAAATCCTCAAACACCGCATCATAGCTGTATCAGTAGATGATTTTCATGGAATCACTTTGTACAGAGGGAGTGTATTGCACGTTCCAATGCTAGATCTGCAGCTACGGTAACACGATTTGCCACCATAAACTGACTGAGACCAGTTTGTTGCTCAAATGCTGTTCAGAAAAGGGAATTTTCTTATGATCAGCTTGCTTTATTCCTCGGATAGTTCTTCGAATTGTAGACAAAATTCCTACTCCTCATTTCCATTTTGCTCAAGCCTCGGTTCTTCTTGAAGGATGGCAGTTGTCCCGTGTTGGCGAGTGATTTTCCTTTTGTCTACAGACACACTCATCCAGTCCCAGTGAACACACACTGTTTTTCTACAGACACATTGTTTGTTTACAGACACATTCATCTAGAGTCAGTGCACACAATGTCTACAGACACATGCATCAAGTCCCAATGAACACACACTGTCTACAGATACATGCATCGAGTCCTAATGAACACACACTGTCCTCAGACACACGCATCTGTCCTAATGAACACACACTGTCTACAGACACACTCATCTGTCCCAATGAACACACACTGTCTACAGACACACTCATCTGTCCCAATGAACACACACTGTCTACAGACACACGCATCAAGTCCCAATGAACACACACTGTCTACAGACACACGCATCAAGTCCCAATGAACACACACTGTCTACAGACACACGCATCAAGTCCCATTGAACACACACTGTCTACAGACACACGCATCGAGTCCGTATGAACACACAGTCTACAGACACACGCATCGAGTCCGTATGAACACACACTGTCGACAGACACACGCATCAAGTCCCAATGAACACACACTGTCTACAGACACACGCATCGAGTCCGTATGAACACACACTGTCTACAGACACACGCATCAAGTCCCAATGAACACACACTGTCTACAGACACACGCATCAAGTCCCATTGAACACACACTGTCTACAGACACACGCATCGTCCCATTGAACACACACTGTCTACAGACACACGCATCAAGTCCGTATGAACACACACTGTCTACAGATACACGCATCAAGTCCCATTGAACACACACTGTCTACAGACACACGCATGAAGTCCCATTGAACACACACTGTCTACAGACGCACGCATCAAATCCGTATGAACACACACTGTCTACAGACACACGCATCAAGTCCGTATGAACACACACTGTCTACAGACACACGCATCAAGTCCCAATAAACACACACTATCTACAGATACACGCATCAAGTCCCAATGAACACACACTGTCTACAGACACACGTATCGAGTCCCTATGAACACACACTGTGAACAGACACACGCATCAAGTCCCAATGAACACACACTGCCTACAGACACACGCATCAATTCCCAATGAACACACACTGTCTACAGACACACGTATCGAGTCCCTATGAACACACACTGTCTACAGACACACGCATCGAGTCCGTATGAACACACACTGTCTACAGACACACGCATCAATTCCCAATGAACACACACTGTCTACAGACACACGTATCGAGTCCCTATGAACACACACTGTCTACAGACACACGCATCAAGTCCCAATGAACACACACTGTCTACAGACACACGCATCCAGTCCCAATGAACACACACTGTCTACAGACACACGCATCGAGTCCCAATGAACACACACTGTCTACAGACACACGCATCCAGTCCCAATGAACACACACTGTCTACAGACACACGCATCCAGTCCCAATGAACACACACTGTCTACAGACACACGCATCAAGTCCGTATGAACACACACTGTCTACAGACACACGCATCGAGTCCGTATGAACACACACTGTGTGTCTACAGACACACTCATCCAGTCCCATTGAACACACACTGTCTACAGACAAAAGGTATTGGGAAAAAATATTCAGAGGCAAGTGCTCACAGCGAGCGCTTGTGAAGCTCAAAGTTTTCCACCTGATTCAATCTGTCTACGCAGACGATCGTTGTGAGCGTTCATCTCTTAAAACACACACACACACACACACACACACACACACACACACACACACACACACACACACACACACACACACACACACACGCACACACACACACACACACACACAAACCAACAACAAAAAACCTTCAGAAGGAAACACGCCTCTGGTCCTGCGAGAGGCTCGCGTATGATGCGTGAGGGTTGCTTCCGAGAAACCTGCCTCTGAACAGTTGTCTCCCTCTGCACGCATTCTTCATGCACCTTCCATTTCACTTTGTGACGTCATAGTACGTCCTCCTCGTCTGTCCGTGGGTTGCGGTGCAGAAGATGATGTCTGCACTGACGACACGACAGCTGCTAGTCGAGCATTAAGGCTCGCAGTTTCCAGTGCGGCTTCTCTGGCGACGCGACCCGTATCTGAGTTCGCGAGGTACAGTGCAAAACTGACACTGTGACAGTATGGTCAAAGGGGAGACAACTCTTTACAAGAGTTACTTCCCTTGCAACAGCGTTTGTCGTCGCTGGTCGGAGAGCGTGGAAAGGCTTTATCGTCAGTCAGCGTTTCTATGGAAACAAAGCTCGTTGCAAAGTGGAGACACACTCCATGGAATCTGGTCTGAAACGTCTTTTATCACACAACAAAGAACCTCTGTCCATGTTGCTGATGCATGCACATAAAGACACACACACATACACACACACACACACACACATACACACACCCACGTTTACACGTTCCGTGTCCGAAGAAGGCGCTCCGGCGCAGCAATTTATCTGTGAGCTCACATGTAGCCCCACAGCCCCAGTCTGGAGGCGCGGAGTCTGCGGCAGTGGGGACACTGGAACTCGGTCGCTGCTGGTGTAGGTCGATGGCGCTGCTCTCTTGCGGTGATGAGCTGTTGAGGACTGGCCTCTTTGAAGTGGGTGGCAGCTTGGTGGACCATGACTCGCCAGCGTTCTCGATTTCTAGCACATTCCTCCAACTCCCTTGGTTTGATAATGCACCAGTTGAGACTAGCTTTGAGGGTGACTTTGTAGCATTTTTGGTGCCATCTTGGCGTCTCTTGTCACACTGAAGTTCGCCATACAGTAAACGTCTGGGCATGCGGTATTCCTCCATGCGAATGACATGCCCCACTCACCAGAGTTGGGCCTTGGTGATCATGGAATCGATGCTGGTGCATCCAGCCTGGTCCAGAACCTCCGTGTTACTAACGTGGTCTCGCCACCGGATGCTTAGGATGGAGCGGAGTGCTCGCAGATGGAATTTTTCCAGCTTTCTGAGGTGACGTGAAAGTTCACGAGGTCAAGGGACAGACAGGAGAAACAGTTGACAACTCTAATTGGTGTGCATGTATGTATGTGTATGTGTGTGTGCGCGCGTGTGTGTGTATGCACGCGGTCGCGTACGCATGTGTGTGTGTGTGTGTATGAGCGCCCGCGCGTGCGTGTGTGTGTTTGATTCTACTTGTTTGTCTCTGTGTGTATGTGTGTGTGTGTGTGTGTGTGTGTGTGTGTGTGTGTGTATTTGCTTATGTGCATGCATGCGCGCATTTCTTTGTTGACGTGCTTGCATGCAACTATGTGCGCGCGCACACGTGTGTATGAGTTTTGTGTGTGTGCGCGCGCGCGTGTATATGTGCATGTGTGTGCAAAGCCACTTCGTTGAAAGACGTGGGACTTTCTCTCTTAATAATGACTGTTAAAAGAGGCGTGTCTGTTGCAGCGTGGTTTCTGGCAGAGTCGCTCACTACAAGCACAGGTGTGCCGGAAAATCCATTTGTTGTTTCCCCTAAGACGCTGAACGGTACATTAAACAAACTTTCTTGTCTCCGTTTAGTTCACAACTGAAATGTTTTGGCGCTCGATCGCCTCATGCAGAGATACGCTGTGAGTGAGAGTAGCGAGAATCAAAGTGTAACATGCAAAGCCGAACTCCTGAGTGGAACAGACAGGGAAAAAAAGTAAGACCACAGGCGGGGACTGAACCCACGACCTTTCGGTTAGCACCTGAATTGCTCTACCAGCTGAGCTACCAAAGGCCGTGTCGTCTTCTCCTGTCTACACTGCCCTGTATCAGCGGATACTGTTACGGCCTTCCATGCCCGGATGACCCGAATCCCAATAATATTTACTTTTGTTCGTCTTTCCCAGCTGTCATAGGTCTTTCCCTAGTCACCCAGTATATCCCGAGAGTCTTGAAGGTAAAGTTCGTCTCATGCAGATATACGCTGCGAGCGACATTAGCGATAATAAAAACCGCTGGCGCTGAACCTCCAGGTTTTGGCATTTAAGAAAAGATTGGGTTCGAACCCGCAACCTCTCGAGAAAAGAGGTGGAAAACACACATAAAAACACAACAAAACCACAACCTCTCGAAAAAAGAGAAGAAAAAAAAGTTTCAGCGCAGAATCAAACCTGGTCATGCATGACCAAGAGTCGAACGCTCTACCAGCTGAGCCATTAGAGAATTGCAATGACGGAGTGTTTGTAAAGCATGTAAATCCATTTCTAAGCTATCGGCCCAGGAACAATCAACCATATATTTTAAACATGATGGATAGGTTCAGGAAGCTCCTATTATGACATGCTTTGCTTTCCTTTGGCATGTCATAAACGCTGAATTAACACTCCGGCACCGGATCGAGAGCAAAATCTGCTTGCAAACCACACGCAACGATTACATAAATCCGAAGACCGGCGCAAATCGAGCGATTTCTCAACTTACGTGACAGCGTAGGTTCCAGAATTTAGAGTTACGGCCCCTTGTCAGAGCCTGTGCAACACCCCTTCACGTGTAGTCCTATGCGGTTGACGACCTGCCTGTCGTGATTCTTCACATATAGGAGGCTTTCCGATCTCTACTGATAGCATTCGACTATACAGCCTTTGAGAAATTAAGGCTGGTTGCTATGGCCTTACATTTTCTTTGGCTGGGGTTCTCTCGTATCCCGAAATACAACGTTTTCTGTGCACCAACAATGCATACCAACGAAGCGGGTGGTGGCAGATTCTTTGGGCCGGGCGTGTGTGAACGTATATCTGCAATCTGCGTTGACCTGCCATTCGATGTTGTGAAAACAGTTATGATGAAAACTTTCCCGACATACTGATGCATTCAGGCATTACAGACCTTGATAAATTAACGTCTGCTTCACTGGCTTAGTTCTGGGCCCGGAAAATCCTGTTTCTTTGCAGAAGAAACTAGAAAACGCCGTGGTCGGCTAGGGAGGAGTAAAAAGAAATGGCGCCCGCCCCGTGATATTATTTACAATACGCGCTTCTAGGCTCTTATCGGACCGCGGAGGCCAGTGGAGCGTGGATATAACTTTATACGCGAAAATTCGTATAGGGTAAGGCTAACCGAGTCGGAATTTTCGGAGTTTATCAAAGCGCGATTATGTCCCACTAAACGGACCGACGTGCATACAGGCCTTGGACGCCTAACAGCCGAAGAATTCTATTCTATTCTATTCTATTCACACTCCTTGAAAAATCTCCTCGCACATGACGTCTCGTTATACGACGTCAAATGATGACGTAACAGATTTTGCTAAATGGAGTCTGTTAAATCGTTTTCAATGAAACACCAACAATGCTGAAAACAGTCACTTTCCTTTTCAAACCTCGATTCTGAAATTTGGATAATGATTGAATGGGACCTAACTTCCAGTTCAGTGTGCAAAATTCTCGAGGCATCCGTCCAGTAGTTTTTGAGATATAGGCCGTGGAGACGGGACAGACAGACACACCCACCACGAGGACAGACTAATAAAGTCCTGTAGGACCTCCAGTAAACCTGGAGGGATAAATTTTCGACGTAAGAAATTTCGATATTTCACACAATCAAAACACAATCTCGGTGATCTGCATCTTTCACAAATGAACGTGCGCTTGTTGGGCTGCGCTCCCTGGAGCCTCGTAAATAATTCAGAAACTCAAAGGACGCAACTCTTTCGCATCCTCCCTTTCGTACATGACGCCAACGAAAGAGTTCAAGGGCTTCCTGTGTAGTGTCTCTGACGTCACTGTGAGGACTGTGCGATGCCAAACCACGACGTCCAAATCCGTGACGTGTCACGCATTTGCATGCAACGTAGAACCCTCCAATGCAGAAAGCGACGCAGAGTGGGCCAAGCAAGGCCTGCAGAGTTATCTCCCTCTCACACGCGGTGTGTCCTCCTCGTCTGGGTGTGTCCTCCTCGTCTCCGTGTGTCCTCCTCGTCTCGGTGTGTCCTCCTCGTCTGGGTGTGTCCTCCTCGTCTCCGTGTGTCCTCCTCGTCTGGGTGTGTCCTCCTCGTCTGGGTGTGTCCTCCTCGTCTGGGTGTGTCCTCCTCGTCTCGGTGTGTCCTCCTCGTCTCCGTGTGTCCTCCTCGTCTGGGTGTGTCCTCCTCGTCTGGGTGTGTCCTCCTCGTCTCGGTGTGTCCTCCTCGTCTCGGTGTGTCCTCCTCGTCTCGGTGTGTCCTCCTCGTCTGGGTGTGTCCTCCTCGTCTCGGTGTGTCCTCCTCGTCTGTCCGTAGCCTGCAGACGTTTGAAGCTGTGCGGATCCTAGAGCTGTATCACTAAGCAAGCAGCATTACTCGCAATACCTCTCCATATCCAGGAATGAATAGAGTACCTGTGAGGTCAGTGGAGGAACGCTGCAGTGCGATTATCGCTTGAGGAAGCCTGGAGTCAGCATTGGACTGGAATCCTCTGCAGGGAGTGGAGATATGCTGATGCCTGACTGTGAGTGTCGTCACTGTCACTGTGTGTGTCGTCACTGTCTCTGTGTTTGTCGTCACTGTCACTGTGTGTGTCGTCACTGTCACAGTGTGTCGTCACTGTCACTGTGTGTGTCGTCACTGTCACTGTGAGTGTCGTCACTGTCTCTGTGTGTGTCGTCACTGTCTCTGTGTTTGTCGTCACTGTAACTGTGTGTGTCGTCACTGTCTCTGTGTGTGTCGTCACTGTCACTGTGTGTGTCGTCACTGTCACTGTGTATGTCGTCACTGTCACTGTGTATGTCGTCACTGTCACTGTGTGTGTCGTCACTGTCACTGTGTGTGTCGTCACTGTCACTGTGTGTGTCGTCACTGTCACTGTGTGTGTGGTCAGGGCCAGGGGAGGACTGATCGAGTGGCAGCCTTTCTCATTCCTTTGCGGTTCTCGTATAATTGCATCCATCATTGTGGTCCTTAAGGAGGAAGATGGGAGCTGTGATAAGGGGCACCTGAGTGCACAATGCAATGCAGACAATTTTTCTTGTCTTGTGTTTGCTGAGGTGATAATTCTTTTGCTCCCTTCACAGCGGCTGCCCAAAGAGACTGGCATGCAGGTATCGGGATCTCCTCATCATGCAAACGAGATTCCTGACACCACGGAAGTACCAAAAAGATTATCAGAGTCATTGCAAGGCTCTGTGGCCGAATGGTCAGAGCCCTTGACCAATTGTTCCTTGCGATCCTTGGGTGCGGCGTTCGAAGCCATGTGCATGTCTAAACCGAATCCGTGAACAGGGTACCTCACTCACTGTTTCTGGTCATCCGGGAGTCAAACGGGCACCTGTGAGGGCTGGACTGGAAAGTTGTGAAACTTTACTTTGACGATCTATTCCGTCGCCTCGTGGAATGCAACTTATGGAAATGAGTTGGTGCGTGAAAGATCAGAAGAGTAGTCCAGTGACCAGGGGAGATAAGCCTTCCGTTGGGCCACCGTCAGTGTGTGGAAAGCTGTAGTGACCAAGTAAGGACCTGCACTGCCTACACTTTCGCGACTCCTTCCAGCAAGAGTCCGCCAAGGCCGATAACCACAATAGAAGTATATGTTAAGTCTCAGCCAAACATAACAACTCTGTGTGCGGGACGAGTAATAGATGTCGTGTGACGGACATCCATTTACTTTCCTCTTACTAAGCACCGGACTGGACACAGTCAGTTGAGGTTCTATGTCTTTCTGTTCTTTTTCTTCTTTCTTTCCTTCTTTCTTTCTATCCTTTCTTTCTTTCTTTCTTTCTTTCTTTCTTTTTTCTTTCTTTCTTTCCTTCTTTCCTTCTTTCTTTCCTTGTTTCCTTCTTTCTTTCTTTCTTTCTTTCTTTCTTTCCTTCCTTCCTTCTTTCTTTCTTTCTTTCTTTCCTTCTTTCTTCTTCTTTCTTCTTCCGTCTCCTTTCTTTCTTTCCTTCCTTTCCTTCTGCTTTCTTTCTTTTCTTTCCTTCCTTCCTTCTTCTTTCGTTTCTGTCCTTCTCTTCCTTCTGCTCTCCTTGCTTTCTTTCCTTTTCTTTCCTTTCTTTGCTTTCTTCTCCCTTCTCCCTTTCCTTCTCTCCTCCTTCCCTCCTTCTCTTCTTCCTTCCTTTCCTCCTTCCTCCTTCCCTTTCCTTCCCTTCCTTCTTCCTGTCCTTCCTGGCCTTCCTTCCTTCCTCCCTCCTCCCTCCCTCCCTTTCTCCTCTCTCCGTCCCTCCTTCATTCTTTCTTTCTCCCCCCCCCCCCCCCCCCAGCTGTGTCACACTGTCGTGCAGACTGCCCCTGTCAAATCAGTTCCGCAGGACACTTACTGTCTTGCCTTCGTTACAATCACAAAGTCATAATACGAGCGTATTGTGGCTGCAGTGAAGCAGAAAGATACTGAGGCGAACCTAGGCAACACATGTGCAGGCAGTCTCCTCGTAGCCAGTGCGTGTGTGCACGACGGAGAGCTGACTGCTGACGGACGGTTCCCGCACTGCGCATAGCCTTTGCGTCGTTCCCCTAGCTCAACAACCGGAAGAGCTCTGCTAGACCACAGGGCGTCATCTTTGGCTTCTCTCGTGGCGCGCGAAGGTCCAAGAGTCTCCAGAGCAATGCTGCCGCTGTGTCCTGGTTGGTGCCTGCTGGTGCTTGCTTGCTTGCTATGTGCTCCCTGGAGGAGTCCGCAAGGGCACGTTGAGTCTGCCATCTACTGTCGATAAAGTCTGTGCGCCTACATCAGACTACCGTGCCTGCTCGCAAGTAGGCTGGATCCGGTGATGCAGAGAGAGAGAGAGAGAGAGAGAGAGAGAGAGAGAGAGAGAGAGCGCGAGAGGACAGAATGACAGACAGAACAGACAGACCGGCAGACAGACCAGACAGACCCACAGTGACAGAGCACAGACAGACACACAGACAGACACCAGGGCAACAGACAGACAGACTTCACAGACCGCACACACAGACAGACAGACAGACAGACATAAATACGACGACGGTGCTGCCATTCAGTCCCTGCCCGGGCATACTTGACTGCGCGTAACTGTCCGTCATTTTTACGACTCCAAGCATTCCTGAGTCCGCCTTCAGACCTGGAACTTTGACGAGCGACCCCTCTCTGTTTGTTTGTTTGTTTACAATTACAAGCGTCAATCTTCGTGCTCCCGTCACAGCAGTCCACATGACCTCCCACTGCACTGGAGTACATTGCTTCACCAATGCGGACGATCATGACGCTGATTTTATCATTTGAGATTCGAGGTTTTGGCTTAGTGGCGGGACCTTGTGGCAAACATCGCAGCGGGGGGCGTGATGAACTGCCAAGGAAAGCTTTGGTTTTTGCTCGCTGCAGTGAGGCCAGCTCCCAGGACCCTCAGAGTATGATGTGGTGCTTTGGGGGACATGAAATCCATCGTTGGTCACAAAGCACTTTAGAGAAGGAGGCAAGCGAAATAATAGGAGGTTAAATACAGTTTATCCACTGGTCACGGTGGGCTCTCACCTTCACGAGTAATCGACCAGCTCCGGAGTAGATCCCTCGTGCAAACTACTACAGCGAGAACTGTTCTGTTGTCTCCCCATGCAGGGGTAAACGGGGCACCGTGTTAATGGCGAAGATGGCACGCTCCAGTCCCTTGGGTTGCCGGCTGCGAGCCAGCATCATGGAGGACTGACTGTCCCGGAACTGGAGTCTGCGTGCGGACATCTCGTGCCTGAGCACGCCCTGTCCTCTTATTTCTGTCCTCGTCGTCCTTAATGTGCTTTTAAAAGAAGAGCCGAATCTCCTGAGTCTGCAAGAAGTAACTCCTTTTTCGTCTGATATACGTGGTATGCTACCGAACAGGAGCCTCCAGTTTTTTCATGAAATGAAATGAACTCTCACCTTAGTCACTTTTCCAGATTATTTGTTTTAGCTATATAGTGAATTGTATTCAATTATTATGGGCCGAAGACCCACACAATAAATTGTTTTCTAGTTTGTTGTTGTTGTTGTTGTTGTCCTCGTCGTCCGGCGCCAGTTAATGGTAGACCACGGCAGATGATGACTTCGCGTTCAGGCGTAGAGACGCGGTAGTGAATGACAAGACAAATGTGGCCAGCCCTCACAATCAGAATCTCTTGAATGCTTTGTTCATACCGACAAATGGCGGGAGATTCATCCAATGGGAGTGTGTGTTTGTCCGCGCGCGTGTGTGTGTTTGTGTGTGTGCGCGTATGTGTGTATGTGTGTATGGATGTGTGTATGTGTGTGTGTATGTGTGTATGGATGTGTGTGTGTGTGTGTTTGTGTGTGTGCGCGCGTGTTGTATGTGTGTATGCATTGTGTGTGTGTGTATGTGTGTATGTGACGTGTGTGTGTGGTGTGTGTTTGTGTGTGTGTGCGTGTGTGTATGTGTGTATGGTGTGTGTGTGTGTGTGTGTGTGTGTGTGTGGTATGTGTGTGTTGTGTGTGTGTATGTATGTGTGTGTTGTGTGTGTGTGTGTTGTGTGTGTGTGTGTGTGTGTGTATGTGTGTGTGTGTGTGTGTGTGTGTGTATGTTTGTGTGTGTATGTATATATGTGTGTGATGTGTGTGTGTATGTGGTGTTGTGTGTGTGATGTGTGTGTTGTATGTGTGTGTGGTGTATTGTGTGTGTGTGATGTGTTGTATGTGTGTGTTGTGTGTGTGTATGTGTGTGAGTTTTGTGTGTGTTGTGTGTGTATGTGTATATGTGTGTGGTGTGTGTGATGTGTGTGTGTATGTGTGTGTAGTATGTGTGTGTGTTATGTGTGTTATGTGTGTGTGTGTGCAGTTTAGGTGCGTGTGTGTATGTATGTGTGTGTGTGTATGTGTGTTCGTGTGTGTGATGTGTGTGTGTGTGTGTGTGTGTGTGTGTGAGTATGTGGGTGTGTGAGTGTGTTTTGGTGTGTGTTGTGTGTGTGTGTGTGTGTGTGTGTGTGGTGTGTGTGTGTGACTCCACAATTCTGAAATAACGCGATCGATGAGCTGAACCAGTTCCAACAGTCCTCTCCGAATGTTTCAGATTTCAAATCTACCGCTACATGAGGATGTCCTTGTTTTTTATGTCTTTAGACTCAGTGCAATTCTAGTGTGGAATACTGTCAATGCGCGCACACACGTACGGTTTTCAAGCCGATTTTGGCTCCCGATCCCGGCCGTCTGACCGTGCGTGTAAAAAATATCGGGTTGGACCTGTCCCAGCACCAACCCAACCGATTGCCGGGAGCCGGGCCGGCGTGAAGGTGCATTGACCCGCATTTCAATTTTATAATGTAGGAGCTTTCACGACCTATTGATACATTCAACATACAGCTTTGATAAATTAATGCTGTTCATGGCTTACATTTTCTTTGGATTGGTTTTTAGTATCCCCAAATACAGCGGTTTCTGTGCAAAGCCTAGACAGGGTCCGCCATTCAATTTTGCGACTAGTCATCAGAATGCCACAACGATGCTTCGCGCCTCGTTCTCACGTCGCCCGGCATATGAATCGGTCCACACCCCGTCGAGGAATAGAGCCTGCCCTAGTCACAAGAATCGAGCCGGATTGTATGCAAATGAGTCAACCGTTCCGATTCTTGACCGGATCGGCAGCAAAATTGTTGGACAACCGGTACGTGTGTCGGCGCCTTAAACTCCCTGTCGCCTAACCAGCGCACGCCATCATCACCTTACGTCTGGTCCACACTCCAACGCTCGGTCAAGTATTTGGTGTGGTTACACCAGTGGCTCGTCATGTAAACGCGGTGGCTCATTTTGGATTGGCTGTTGGGGTATGTTATTTGATACGTGAGACTAGCTCGAGTCCAAAATTCATTGATGTAGTCTGAGCATTATTTAAAGCTCTTTTTTTTGGTACAGCCAGCGTAATTCAAATAAATCCTAAACTCACTCGCAAACCACTAGCAACAAATCATAATGAATTTGAATCATTTGAATGCACTTAGTATACAGTCCTATACAAGACAGAAAAATATTTGGAAAAAAATGCACACAGGTTCAAAGCGGTTCATTTGTGAAGGACCGTCACGACAAGTGCCGTGCGGTTTTTTGCTATTGTCATATTTTTCTTCCTCACTGTCGGGGGTGGAAGTGGTGCCTGGTGCCTCGCTCTCTGACATGTCCCCCCGGGGGATAAGAGGCGAGGAGAGCTGAGGCTGAGTGTGGGAGGTCCGTGTGCGTGTATGGATGTGATCGGATTTTTGTGGCTATATAATTGCTTGTAGTTATTAAGAGTTTCGTGCATGCCTACGGGTGTATGCGTTTTGTGTGTGTGAGCATCCGTGTGTGTTCGCGCACGCTTGTGTGCATGTTTGTGTGAGTAGGTGGGTGGATATGTGCTTGTGTACGCTTGTGTGTGTGCTTGTGTACGCTTGTGTGTGCTTGTGTACGCTTGTGTGCGTGTTTGAGAGAGAGAGAGAGAGAGAGAGAGAGAGAGAGAGAGAGAGACGAGAGGTGAGGAGAGGGAGAGAGAGAGAGAGAGAGAGAGAGAGAGAGAGAGAGAGAGAGAGAGAGATAGACGAGAGCAAGCAAAAGAGCGCTGAAGCAGGACTTACAGCAGTGGGTATGTTGTGTTCACCATTGGGGCGTCAGTGTTCCAAGAATTTTTATTCTGACCCGACCGGGGGGCTGGGGTTGTCTCGCGCACCCAAACCTTGCAGCGACGTACAAACGGGCTATTGCCTTCCCTAATCGCTAGGGGTGCCGAGGTTTTGAGGGGCCGGGAGCAGTAACGGAGGGCTGCCTCCGTGTATGCCTTTCACACGGCGGATTTGGCTCTGACGTCACGTTGAAGGCACAAAGTGATTTGTGTGGGGGTTTTGAAATTTCGACTTGTTGACGAGAGGCGGATAATGATTTCCCTGGGGAGAGTCAGGCCGACTTCGGGGTAGGTAGGTCAGGTGAGAGGGGGGGAGGGCGGCGTGGGGGGAAAGGAGAAAGAAGGGTGGACGGTGTTGGTGTCGGCAGTCACACACTGCGTTGACAAGTCTGCCGCTTTTCAGGACAGGGAGGAACGTTCACGGTTTGGTTCGGTGGAAAGGAGAAAGAGGTCTCAGCTTGCCTAAGGGAAAAGCTGAACACCGGCCCATAAACGTAAACAAGGTATTCGATCGGGCACAGCTGCTCAGAAATAAGCTGTCCTCAGCCGCAAACAGCGCGCGCACATACAGACACGTACGAGAACACGCCCACACTGGGACTGTAAGGGAAGCAAACTGCAGCCAAGGAAAAGAGCCTGAATTCAACTTCATGCGTTCCTGGACTGAGGAAGATAAAGACTTCTAATTCAGCAGGAAATGCATGCCACTTTTAAAATCCTTTGCACACAAACGAATGAAGTGTAAAGCTACGGGCTTGCGGATATGCATTCGCTTGACGTAATTTTACGCCTCATCAATCTTTGGCGGTAATTGATACGGAGGCGGAGTGATAAATCACCTTTTTTTGGCCCCACTAGTCCCCTGAAGCCGATACTTCAGAGAGCGCCATGTTCTTTTCTTATCCACACTCAAAACATGCACCCCGCGCGAGGAGGTGGGGGGGGGGGGGGGGGGGGGGGGCATGGTGTAAAACTGGGGGAACGAAGAGCGCCGTCTGCCCTTACGCACATGTGCTTGACACCGCTGTGCTGAATCTGCCCACGTGGGTGTGGACACGGCGGAGTATGCGCAATAGGCCTTTGTGTTACGGAGGTTTCATCTAGCTTCTGCGAAAGTCAAAGTTCGACAAACAACGCTGTGGTCGTTTTTGATCAAAACTTTTTTCACACGCACTGGGTTGGTACAAAGCGTTGGACAATCATGCCAAACAGTTCGTTGGTAACAACTTCACTTTCGGAGGACTTCACTCTACGCTCATGCAGCAGAAGACTACCCTTACACAGGATGGACTCACGTTTATCTTCTAGTTAAGCACTCACCTTGCCTCTGTCTTGTCTGCTCTTGTGTGTTTCTCTCCTTTGTCGCGCGTTTAAATACCTTAACAGAGGTTCCCAGAAACATTCCAGAGTCTAGTACATATATTCGTAGGCCATGCAGCTTAAGATGACGTCACGTGACCGCTGAGACAAATTAGCCCGACTCAAACACGTGCCAGCAACGGCATTTGGCAGAGGTCTAATTTAAACAGTCCCATTGACACTTTGACATACTCGTATGTTCTAGAACATACAACATTTGTTTTTGTTTTCTTAATTTGCTCTTTCTTGTAGTAGTACGTTGACACAGAGAGAGAGAGAGAAAGCTAGTGCTAGAGATAGAAAGAGAGAGAGAGAGAAACAGAGAGAGAAAGAAGAGAGCGAGAGAGAGAGAGATGAGAGAGAGAGAGAGAGAGAAACCCACAACAACACACAAGCACCTGAGGCACATCACCATTATCTATCTTAAGTAAATCACGAACAAAGCTTTCACTTGTGCACACATTTTTTATTTAGGAAATACCTTTCTAACCTTTGTGATATTT
>JAWQFJ010018544.1:0-2500 GCA_034096865.1 Theodoxus fluviatilis
CCCCCCCCCCCCCCCCCCCCCCCCCCCCCCCCCCCCCCCAGTCCCTCTCAACTTTTTCCTTATTTCACTCAGCCTCAACACCCCCCACCCCTCCCCCCCAAAGCACAAATCCCATTCCCATCACTCTGACCTTTACCCACATCCCTCTCCCCCACCCCGCTCCCCAGTACAACATCCCCTCCCATCCCAACATACTGAGTGCAGAAAAGTCAACTTGTTCTCTCTTCAGTGCATGTACATGTACTCTCTCTCTCTCTCTCTCTCTCTCTCTCTCTCTCTCTCTCTCTCTCTCTCTCTCTCTCACTCTCTCTCTCTCTCTCTCTCTCTCTCTCTCTCTCTCTCTCTCTCACTCTCTCTCTCTCTCTCTCTCTCTCTCTCTCTCTCTCTCTCTCTCACCCCTACCTACCATCTACCCCCAATCCCTTGCAAACAGGTCCTCTGAGACTTTTAAAAGCTATGAATAAATCTTAGGCATGGCTAAATGGATCTGAACCATTCCCGTTCAAACTGGGATTGGTAATGCAGCTATTCACGCTGGTTTCTACAGTTCATTTAACTACCTGGGTCATCTGCCTCTGTGCCTGTCAAACATGCACTCAATGGCTACAGGTCATACATACTCACTCCACATAGACCAAATACCTATTCCCCACTCAAAGAAGAGGGGTTCCAAGAATAACCTGGGATTGAGAGAGGGAGGGGTGAAGACAGGCTCTCTCAATGAAAAGACATTGTGGATTCCTCTGGGACTGTGTGGCATGCTAACCTTCTCACACCCCTCATTGACCTTAGTGGTATTTTACATCAATCATGCAGATCTACACTTCAGGTAGCACACTGGGGTCCATGCCAAGCCTGTCAAAGACCCTAGAGAGCCTCCACAGACCTCTAACAGACAGCTAGGCAGAGGGGTCAGGAGCCATTCAGTGTCTCCCCAACAGGTGGGAATTCCTGTCACAAGCTCGACCTTAGAGCTGAAGAATATTAGCACACTGACTTGTTGACAGAAATACTACTGCCAAATATGCAAGCGGGGATGGGAAAACCACCTCCAGTGTCTTTCAATTAACACTAATTATATCAATCATTCCTTCAACAGAAAAACTGAAGGATTCCATGACTCAAAATAGTAATTCAATACTGCACAAAAGTCAGTGCAAACTTACGCAGACAGTTTAAATAAAAAGTGCAGAGCCCAAAATCCAATCTCTAACCTCCAGAAAACCTTCAAGATTCCCATGCACCTCTCATGACTGCCAATCACATGTCCAAGGATGAATAATTTATTTATAACTCTCTCTCTCTCTCTCTCTCTCTCTCTCTCTCTCCCCCCCCCCCTCCCTCCCTCCCTCCCTCCCCCTCCCTCTTGAAGTCTTCCCCCCCCCCCCTCTCTCTCTCTCTCTCTCTCTCTCTCTCTCTCTCTCTCTCTCTCTCCCTCTCACACAATGGGCATTTGCCCCTCTTCCAGTGGTCCTCTCTTACAAAACCATAAATGACATTGCCCCACCCCCCACCCCCTCTCTCTCTCACTCCCACACATATATCTAAATAACTACACTGACATACAAACAAGTCCAGCAGAAGGGTAACATTTGAGCAGAGGAAGAGTATCAGCTTCCACTACATAAAACGAAATATTGGTACATCAACACGTTCATACCCTGATCCACAAAAACTGAATGAACTTCAGCCCAGCACTCAAAGCAGCCTGACTCCATGCCTCCGAGGAAGAAAGACCGACATTCAGAAAGGGATATCAGCACAGCTATAGGACAAATGTTCCATTGAACCGATCCCCACTGCCAGATAAAATTCCAAGTTTCCAGCCACCCCGGATACGATCTGCACACCCCAGGGCTTTTCATATTTTGACAAATATCACCTCAGTCCATCTGCAAACTGGGACTCAGGTGACAAATGTTGTGGTTGGTGTAAGACTGACATATTAACGTGTAACCTGCACACCATGTATTACGCATACACACACAAGTTGGTGATATGGCAATATGGCAACATGGCAGCAACAACAAAAAAAGGTCGGTAGGTTAAGTCTGACAACTTTTTTTTTCATGGGAGGCCATATTGAGATTATGTCAATTTGTGTGTGTGTGTGTGTGTGTGTTTAAAGAAATAACATGTGCACATCTCTCTTTTTGCTGAAAACTTTATTTAAAAAACTGAAATAGTGCTTATTGGGAAGATTGGATAGCTAGCAGTTTGTTGTTTACCTTTGATTTCTTTCTTCTTTTCTTTTCTTTTTCCCACGATAAAAAAAGTTTAGGGTCGGCGGGAATAAATAGCGTAAACTGGGTTACTGTAATAATTTTTTTTCTCCTTAGCTTAGTAACACTGGGTTATTAATGCATAATGCTTGCCTAAAGTTACTCATATCTTGTATCCTGGATGGAAGATAGATGAACAGGAATCTAGTTCACAGCTTTTATCAGGGAATAGATCCTGGTTCACTGACGACAGCAATGCAGTTACCTCTAACAGCTGA
>JAWQFJ010018544.1:7500-20000 GCA_034096865.1 Theodoxus fluviatilis
TACTTGTATATTTTTGCTTGAATGCTTATTTGTGATTTGTTTGCATAATGATAATGTTGGGTCGTATGGGTTTTTTTCTAAGTATGGTTGACTATATGTATACATGTACAGAGCACGTGTAGGCAATTGTATATATATAGTACTGTCTTTTTTATATTATCTGTTGTCACATGCGCTTAGAACCACTGGATAAGGCACATTATAGATACTATAAATTATTATTATTATTATTATTATTATTATTATTATTATTATTATTAGAAAGAAAGAAAGAAAGAAAGAAAGAAAGAAAGAAAGAAAGAAAGAAAGAAAGAAAGAAAGAAAGAAAGAAAGAAAGAAAGAAAGAAAGAAAGAAAGAAAGAAAGAAAGAAAGAAAGAAAGAAAGAAAGAAACAAAGAGGGGGAAAGGAAGGTAGGAAGGTAGAAACTCAGAAAGGAGGAAAAAAATAATAAGGAGGAAAGGGAGTAAAAAGACCCCCAAAAATAAAGAAGGAAAGGAGGAAAGGAAGGAAGGAAGGAAGGAAGGAAGGAAGGAAGGAAGGAAGGAAGGAAGGAAGGAAGGAAGGAAGGAAGGAAGGAAGGAAGGAAGGAAGGAAGGAAGGAAGGAAGGAAGGAAGGAAGGAAGGAAGGAAGAAGGAAACAACATGACAAATGTCACAACTGCATGGAACATCACCAAAACAAATTTTCATTCATTACATGGCATCACATTTTCATCTCTGTCTGGTACACCTGCATCCGGGAAGAAAAAGTGTGACGAGGATGCTTATACAAAACATGCCATGCCATCTGCATACACCTGTATCCATTTGTCAAAATTCCAACCCCAAAGCCATTTCATTACTTGATGGCCTCAAAACACAACCACAAATGAATTCAAATTGAGAATAAAATTGCTTGACAAACATCCTGTACCATGAGACATTTGTGTTACCCTCTCAGAAAAACTTAAACTGAGAAATCTAAATAAGCAATGATGCAGTCATTTTTCCTGCTCTAGCATTCATTCATTCAGATACAGCCGAATATACAATTACGACAGTTTTCATGAGCTAGCAATGTATTCTGCTACAAGCACCTACATACTCATATGAAAAAGATATTTTTAAAAGGGAGAGAGAAAAATTGAGTGCTAGAGCACAATTTACGATGTGACTTAGGTTCTTGATTATTCAAGTCTGTTAGCATTGCAAAGTGAACTTGATAGGTCATTTAAACAGCTGGTTGAGGATTCTATTACCTGTACATGTACATCCAGCAAAATTGTCACATAAAAACCTCTTTAGCTGTTTAGGCAGCTGAACAAGGTAAAGTTCCACTGTATTTTCCCATCATGAACTCAACTAACAGAACAAGGTGAATTTGAGTTTTTGAGCAATTCTAGGATTTTCTCAACCATGTATCCAAAATCTCTTTGAAGAATTATAATGAGCACTGCTGGATCAAAGCAAATTGAGCAGAATTTTAGCATACAATTTTTAAAAAAATGTATTAAAAGAAGAAGAAGAAAGGAAAAAGCATTATAAAGAGAACTTGGGACTAGAATTTCCAGAACTACAATAAGGTTGTATCCTCATTATAACAGAAAAACCTTCATTAACAGCAAAGCATCGTGGAATATTCTGCTTTTTAACACACACACACACACACACAATTGTGACCATATCATTTTAGCCCCAGCTTTCAAAAGCTTGTATTAGTTTTCATCACCCATACATCCAAACTAAAAGGAGTTTTTTTAATTAGCAACAGAGTATGTCTCATTTAACCTTGATGAAGTCAGGTAGCATGACAAAATAAACTTCACAGTGCCTGCTAAATTGTCCACTACTCACATACCTGAACTACACTGAGTAAAAGCATCAATAATTAACAGAATATGCCACATTTGATCTTTATGAAGTCAAACAGCACAACCTGATAAACTTTAAAATAAGTTTTCAAGCACAAACGAAAGTTTTCACTACTGATAAGTGATATACCTGATTATACCAAGCAAAAAACAAAGACAAAACAAAAAATCCTTCTCATTCACAACACAGAATGGATCATTTTAACCATGATGAAGCCAAGCAGCATGACCAAATAACTTCAAACTCAGACTCAAAGTGAATGCACAAGTTTGCACAACTCATGCATCTGCATTGGGACCAAAAAATGAAACAAAAACCTAAATGATTGAAAGAGAAGCCACCTTCAACCTTAGTAAAGTCAAACAGCACAATCTGATAAACTTTAGAAAAAGTTTCAAATTGAAATGAATCTTTCTACTACTGATACACTTGAACTCAGAACTGTGACAAACATGAAACAAAAACCAAAATGATTGCAAGAGAAGCCACCTCCAACTTTGATGAAGTCTAACAGCATGACTTTAATAAACTTCAGAATGAGTTTCTAATTCAAATGAACCTTTCTACTACTGATACACTTGAACTGTGACAAACATGAAACAAAAACCAAAATGATTGCAAGAGAAGCCACCTCCAACTTTGATGAAGTCAAACAGTAATAAACTTCAGAATGAGATTCCAATTCTAATGAATATTTCTACTACAGATATACCTAAATTGTGACAAACATGAAGCGAAAACCTAATGACTAAAACTCCACCTCTAACCTTGATATTAAACTCAAACAGTATGACCTAATAAACTTTAGACTCAGTTTCCAATTAAATAAACGTTTCTACTACTGATGCACCTGAACTGTGACAAACATGAAACAAAAACCCAAAGAGACCGAAAGAAAACCACCTGCAGCCCTGATGAAATGCAACTGCTGAGAACCAAGCAAAACCAAGACAGTGCATAAGACACGCTGGCCTGTAGCTAGGCAAGTGTGTGGAGGCAACACGTTGCATGCTAGCTACACAGAGGGATGGGTCAGGGCTATGGAGAACTGGGTACAGACAAACACCTCCAGCTACAAAAAACAGGAGTGGTGCAAGGACAGAATGACCCAGCCTTTGTCCACTGGGATAAGAAGTGTGACATAAATGTGTCGGCACCTGTTGCCTCGTCACATTAGAGGAAATAGCAGGTGTCACATTAAGCCAGGAAAAACAATAAAACAATATCCTGTTGAGCTTGTCTAGTCTAAGGGGAAACATTTTTCCCCCTTCCTTTACGATTTCTTACCCCATCAAACATTATTTTCTGAAACACCCCTTCTGCACAGCATCTTCAGTGTTCCCCTCATAAATCAGTCAGGAGTGGAAGAAACGGAGGAAATGATGTCACAAAACACCTTGGCAATCCCTCAACACAAACACACACTCATACACACACACACACACACACACACTGTATGTACACATAAACACACACACACACACACACACAAACATACATGTGTATGCATACACACACACACACACACACACACACACACACACACACACAAACATACATGTGTATGCATACACACACACACACACACACACACACACACACACACACATGCATAATGTGTGCATTATGGTATACCCATTTCATCACTTTCAAGTTACACACATATTCCTGTATGAGTATGTCTGTGAATACACATATATATATACACACACAATGATACATCAACAGTTTCAATATACACACATGAACTGAGACACACACACACACACACACACACACACACACACACACATGGGCGCACGCACACACACACACACACACACACACACACATACACACATGGGCACACACACTCACACATGAGCACACACACACACACACACACACACACACACACACACATACACACATGGGCACACACACTCACACATGAGCACACACACATGAGCACACACACACACACACACACACACACACACACACACACACACACACACACACACACACACACACTCATTATCACTGCTAAGTAGCAAGCACATAAAGCATTATTACACAATCCTTCAGTGTGCCAATGAAATATGAAGTCAAGAACCACAAGAACAAGGGAAATGTCAATCATTGTCATTTACCCGTGGCTACACCTCAGGTGTATGTACATCTGTCACTGTCACTGATTGTTGCAAAGCAAATTTAAATATAAAAAAAGAAATATATCTAAGATCTTTCCTATGACAGAAAGTATGAACTCCACAGTAAAGATGGAACTGACCAACAGCAGTGATTCAACTTCTTTAAACTGATGCTCCAAATAATGAAATATGAAAACAAAATTAATTCAATGATGTCATGAAAAATTCTTAGAATGTAGATCTATGTTCTACTATTATCCCAATTACTTCCCCTCTGGCTCTGGTACAGCTCTTCAGCACATCCAATGCTCAATCCAAGCACAGCAAAACTTGCTTCAGCACAAACCACTTTTTCTTCAAACCTTCCTCACTACTGTACTACTACTGACTTTCCACATTCAATCCAAGCAAAGTAGGACTTGATTCAGCACAAACCAACCTTCTGTCTTCCTCACTACAACACTTCCAATGTTCAATCCAAGTCTAGCACAAAACTTGATTCAGCACAAACCAACCTTCTATCTTCCTCACTACAACACTTCCAATGTTCAATCCAAGTCTAGCACAACTTGATTCACCACAAACTAACCTTCTGTCTTCCTCACTACAACACTTCCAATGTTCAATCCAAGTCTATCACAAAACTTGATTGAGCACAAACCAATATTCTGTCTTCCTCACTACAACACTTCCAATGTTCAATCCAAGCCTAGCACAACTTGAATCAGCACAAACCAACCTTCTGTCTTCCTCACTACAACACTTCCAATGTTCAATCCAAGTCTAGCACAAAACTTGATTGAGCACAAACCAATCTTCTATCTTCCTCACTACAACACTTCCAATGTTCAATCCAAGCCTAGCACAACTTGAATCAGCACAAACCAACCTTCTGTCTTCCTCACTACAACACTTCCAATGTTCAATCCAAGTCTAGCACAAAACTTGATTGAGCACAAACCAATCTTCTATCTTCCTCACTACAACACTTCCAATGTTCAATCCAAGCCTAGCACAACTTGAATCAGCACAAACCAACCTTCTGTCTTCCTCACTACAACACTTCCAATGTTCAATCCAAGCCTAGCACAACTTGATTCAGCACAAACCAACCTTCTGTCTTCCTCACTACAACACTTCCAATGTTCAATCCAAGCCTAGCACAACTTGATTCAGCACAAACCAACCTTCTGTCTTCCTCACTACAACACTTCCAATGTTCAATCCAAGCCTAGCACAACTTGATTCAGCACAAACCAACCTTCTGTCTTCCTCACTACAACACTTCCAATGTTCAATCCAAGCCTAGCACAACTTGCTTCAGCACAAACCAATCTTCTATCTTCCTCACTACAACACTTCCAATGTTCAATCCAAGTCTAGCACAAAACTTGATTGAGCACAAACCAATCTTCTATCTTCCTCACTACAACACTTCCAATGTTCAATCCAAGCCTAGCACAACTTGAATCAGCACAAACCAACCTTCTGTCTTCCTCACTACAACACTTCCAATGTTCAATCCAAGCCTAGCACAACTTGATTCAGCACAAACCAACCTTCTGTCTTCCTCACTACAACACTTCCAATGTTCAATCCAAGCCTAGCACAACTTGATTCAGCACAAACCAACCTTCTGTCTTCCTCACTACAACACTTCCAATGTTCAATCCAAGCCTAGCACAACTTGATTCACCACAAACCAACCTTCTGTCTTCCTCACTACAACACTTCCAATGTTCAATCCAAGCCTAGCACAACTTGCTTCAGCACAAACCAACCTTCTGTCTTCCTCACTACAACACTTCCAATGTTCAATCCAAGTCTAGCACAAAACCTGATTGAGCACAAACCAATCTTCTATCTTCCTCACTACAACACTTCCAATGTTCAATCCAAGCCTAGCACAACTTGATTCAGCACAAACCAACCTTCTGTCTTCCTCACTACAACACTTCCAATGTTCAATCCAAGCCTAGCACAACTTGATTCAGCACAAACCAACCTTCTGTCTTCCTCACTACAACACTTCCAATGTTCAATCCAAGCCTAGCACAACTTGATTCAGCACAAACCAACCTTCTGTCTTCCTCACTACAACACTTCCAATGTTCAATCCAAGCAAAGTAAGACTTGATTCAGCACAAACCAACCTTCTATCTTCCTCACTACAACACTTCCAATCTTCACCTCTTTTTTTCTAATGCTGTCAGTGTGCCGGATGCTTGCTACATCTTGCTCACTATCTCGGGAGGGATTGGCACAGGGTTGACAGTGATGTGCTCTGCAGGAATGAACTCCAGAAAATCAGATCAACTTGGGAGTAGGCCCCTGGGGGTGGGGGTGGGGGTGGAGGGTGTCTGAGTTGAGGGTGAACACCCCCACCACCCCCAATCCCCCTGGAGTGAGGGTGAGGGGCAGGATGGTGAGAACGTGTGTGTGTGAGTGTGTGTGTGTGTGTGTGTGTGTGTGTGTGTGTGTGTGTGTGTGTGTGTGTGTGTGTGTGTGCATGCATGTGTGTAACTGTGTGTAAGTGTGTGTATAAGTGTGTGTGTGTGTGTGTGTGTGTGTGTGTGTGTGTGTGTGTGTGTGTGTGTGTGTGTGGTGTGTGTGTGTGTGTGTGTGTGTGTGTGTGTGTGTGTGTGTGTGTGTGTGTGTGTGTGTGTGTGTGTGTGTGTGAGAAAGATGGAAAAGGGGAAGGGTGTTCCAAGATTGAAGATGGGATATGGCAAGGGGGGAAGAGAAAGGGGGAAAAGGAGTAAAAAGATAAAAGGGATGACATAATATCATACACACATTTATAAGCAAGGGTCATTCAGAGGAGGCAAATTTTCTAAGAAGGAACTTCAAAAGCAATAAGGGTTAAAAGGTTGGCACAAAAATACCACAATATTACAATACAAATGGTTTGTCCTGGCAATATGTCACCTACCGCTGGAAGGGTTGTTATGTGAAGTAGGCAAAAGAGTGAAAAGTGGGGGGAAGTGGGGTGGGGGATGGGGGGTGGAGGGGGAGGGGCATGGGGGTGGAAGGGGGGGGGGGGGTGCTACTGGTGAAGGATGGCTGAAAAAGGTAGTGACTGAAAAGGGTGCTGAGTGGGCAGTCTCAAAACACAGATGGAGAGAGTGATGGAGAATGGAGAGAAGACTGACTATTTTCTTTCCAGCTTATCACATCAAGGACTCTTCAGGTATAACTAACTCCCTGCACCCCATCCCCAAGCACATCATCAAATATGTTTGTCAAAGCAGCTAGCCGTTCCAAATTTGTCATAAGGAGCAAAAACCCTCACCATGAAAGGTAATGGCATGTGAGCTCTGTACTTACATACTACACACATGTTCAACATTTCTAACCAATACCTATCACAAGTTTAATTACAATTCTGTTTCATATCACTGATAGACAAGTACCACCTCAGGAAGACAATAGTATTGGGAAGAGTAGAAGTTGTCTCCAATTATTCATACATCAACTACATTCTTACTATATCACCCTCTGATGAAATGCCAAATAGGCATCAATAACTACACAACAAATGGAATAAATGACACAACAAAACAGCAATGATCTATGAGAGTGCTAGAAGCAACCTATGAAACTCCATCTTGTGAAATTAATGCATTTTAGAAACAAAACAAAAAAATCTTTGATCCAATCTTCAAACATGTATCTCAAAATGTGATCCTGAATATGTGAACCTCCAGCATCAAACAACAGGGTAAAGAGAGCCAGTGCAACGTGTTGGAAACAATACACAACTTCCAGTGTGACACAAACATAAGCCTTAGCATGCCATGATGAGTGAAGATAAATTGCCACCACTAGAGGCAACCATGACCGGAAACCATGAAAGCCTTCCAGCTTCACAAAAGGTTTAATGTAAAGGCCACTTTCTCACATATATATCTATCTACCCTTCATCTCCAATGCATCATGGCTGTTTGTTCTCAAAATGCCCTTGATACAGATCTATCTGGTCCAGCACTTCAAGATCTGGACATCTCAGGGAGATCACAAAGGTAACAACCTCGTGCCTCTAAGATGAAGACAGGGCAAAGCTGGGTAAATATGCAAAATACGGTCAAATAATTCTGTTCCTGACCCAAGGATAATCAATACTGCACTCAAGAAAAGCCACGAAGTTGAATAGCTTGGTTTAATTACTCTTCTAATGACAATAATCACAAACTCCTGTTTGTTTGTTTGTTTGTTGTGGTGGGAATTTTTTCTAATCTTTTTATAAAGGTAATGAAAGATAAACTTATTTTCAATAAATCAAGAAATACAAGCTGTCGTCACTGCGCAATGAAACTGTAGTTGTCAGAGAGTTCATTTCCACATGGGCAGGCAGCTCCACACGTTTCCCTAACGACTCTGAAAACACTCCATTCCCGATCTTGTTTGTTTATAACTATTTGACAACCTGATTCAGCCTCAGAGATAAAAAGCGGTAGGTACTTCAGATAGAGTAGGCCGACAGCATACAGTCATTTAGTTTTTGAGACTGACTCACACGCCTCAAAATAACCAAGAAGGGTTTCCCAATGCCACACACATTTGACAAAATACTTACATGCCTATCGATAAACTTTGATAGATAAACGCAACATGATGCACCGAACTCTCACACTAATCTGAATGCAACCAGATGATGTGCACACACCATCTCATAAGAAAATACCTTTGACAGTCGATCGAACTGATTCATCTCGACACTAGATTCCAGCGTGTTGACATGTGTTCCAAGAGCCCGTACGCGCATTCTTCAGGCGCACTTGTTGGTAGTAATTCCGATGGTGGTGGCCGAAGGAAGGAAAGAAACCACAGAGCCTGGCCAGAGGAACACAGGATGGCGAGGTTCTGAGGTCAAGGAGCACACGATCACGGCAGAGCCTGGCTCCATTTCCCCCCGAAGCGTGGCCCGAAGCTGACCCGCTGACAAACCTTCTCCACATCAACCGATACCACGACAGCTTCGCTATCACGCATACTAAAGCCTAGCAGATAGGTCTCCTATTTCGGGGTGGTTAGAGGTTATTGGTCAGCCTCATTAATCGGACTCTCCGATGAAGCTAACACAAGTTGGAAGTGCTAGTTAGCATCAGGGTTCTGGACACGATCGTCGTAGAGTAAGCTATTTAGGCACCAGATGCAAACCGCACGAAGTTGACCGACATATCCGAAGTTTTGACAGTGCACGAGTGTAGCGTCATCGCTGCAGATTTCACCACTTAAACGATTATGAATACTGCCAAAGTTAAGGCTAAGGCGTCAATAAAGCACAACTGCAGTAAATCGGGGCTGTTAAAACGACAGAAAAGACACGCTAACACCGAAAAAAGATATGAAAAACTTACGGTCTCGGAAGAAGTCACATCCTCGACTGCCATTACAGTGACGTCATACAGTCCTTTTGATTGGTTGGTTCTCTGCCTCGTGCCATTTCGCGCGGTTTCGATATACTTCTGTAGACTGCAAGATGCACTGGGGATACTGTTATGATTCGCTCTTAGTAGAAGACCATTGACAGTTCTCAGATCTGCAGCCATCGAGGTATGACAGATATGTATCGGGTTTTTTGCAATGCTGTTTCGGCATGTTCGAAGCTGAGGAAGAAGCCACTGTTTGCGAGTCGACCCGTCTCCGCCACTTCTCCCACTTCTCAAATGTCTTATAAATGATATTCGTCCATTCCCAATATATTTACGAGCGGAGATTTTATTGTCGAATTCAATTGTCTCATCAGCCTAAATAGACTGAGATTGAGGTAGACGAAAGTCACGCGGTTGATTGGAAAATGTTGGTATGCTTACGTTCAGTGCGTTTGTGCGTGTCTCAGTGTGTGTGCGCGTATATATGCTCGTGCGTGTGTGTATGTGACGTGTGTGTGTGTGCGTGTGTGTGTGCGCGCGTGTATGGATTGTAGCGACGCATTTCGGGATTAAATCACGAATGCCTCGCATGTATGCATACCAAGGCAGCGTTAAACAGAGATTAGCGCGCACACATACAAAGTATCTGCACGCGCACACAAGGTATAACCACGCGCAACAGCTATATTTTCACACGAGACAACACACACACACAAACACACACACACACACACACAGGTACAGGTAGACAGACTCGCAAGCAGAATGAGACTGTATACATGCCGATACTGCACATATTCTTAGTATAGAGACTTTGCTGACTCGTACTGGGGTTCACAGAATGCATGGATACTGCATGGCTACCTTGCATTCTACACCATTTGTCAAGAAAGGAGTGGGATGAACTCGCTCGATCCCAGTTGTGAACACAACAGATGCTACAAATGGAAACTCAGGCCTCACAGCTTTATGAGGGTAGTGCTCGACTGAGGAAACAGACTTAATTTGGGGGGCGTTGCCTAGCGTACAAATAATAGGCAAATAATAGACTGGTGTCAACATGTGTCAAACATTTGACTGCCTTTACATCTGCTTTCATCACGTTGACACATGATGACACTGGTCCATTCCTCGCAAGATCTTGCAAGGTTCCTAGCGTAGGCAATGCGCCCTTGCACGTGTCCAGTGTTACCTACGTTGCCATGGATATATGATGTCATGACCCGATTCCTTGTAGTTGCACACTTGGTTGTCTTGTTGCCTAAAAATTCTAGTCGACAACTCGACCATTCTAGTAAACTAGAGATTTCGCCTACCGGCAAAAGTATACTACTGACTCGGGTTTACAGAATGCAACTCGACTACATCAGAGAACACAGACAGATAATGGGTAAAAAGATAATAATTGGTGATGCGGCAAAACAAACTACAGCTACTGTTTGGGGGGGGGGGGGGGGGGGGGGGGTTTCATTCTGTACCGTCGTAATACAAGAGAGTTCACTCAACGGTTCTCTATTACCTTATCAGAGGTTTTGGTCCAAACGCTATTTCCAATGGCATATAATCGTCTGGATAGATTAGCAACTTTCAGTTCTAGATGATACTTGATAGCGCAACACATTCGCTGATTAGAGGCGATAATCTGTCCCACTTTTACCGTAAAAGGTGTCGAAATCTTACGCTATTTGCAGTCGTTGTTTGTACATATATTCACTTTCTGTGTTTCTGTATCATTCACTGAAGAAGGGCGTGTGCCCGAAAGCCTTTGATTTTGGTGTTAGTCGTGTGTGTTTTTTCTTCTTATTTATACATATATTCACTTAGAATACACAGGTGATGTACTTTGCAGAGGTTAGTCGGAATGGTCCGAAACTGATTGATTGCATCATCTTGCTATCGCCTAGAATGTACTCTTTTATGCAACAAAATATGTAATAAGCAATAAATAGATACTAGAAATATATGATTTTACAAAAATCCTCTTTTCACTCGTCAGATTCCAATGGGCGGCTGGCCTTTGAACAAAGCTGTTCGTTCGTTCAGACCATGGACATTACATCATTCCTAAACGGTGAAATGCCATACACGGTATCTCTGCACATCGACAGAGGCAAATCCTGTTGCAGTGGTCTGTCAATGATTCTTCATTAATTTTCTCTGTGACCTTGCAAACGATGAATGCCTATTCATGAACATCAAGGGACATCAAGTTTAATCGGTGACCTTTCAAACAACGTCTTCATGAACTTACCATAAATCGTACGTAGAAGATGGGTCGCCGGATTTCTGAAGACAAAACGAAAAATGGTCGCGAATTTCACTGGGAGGTGTTGGAATCACTGGTTTTGTATGGAAACAAACGTTCTTCAGTTTGACAAACGGCAAGCTTGAAGATGAATAAGTAGGCAACAGCTGTAGAAGAGTGCTCCTTGATATATACAGGTAAAAAGTGTTCACAGTTGAAATACACGTCGTCAGTGCTGCAACTGCATGCACATGCAGCGACATGCAAAACAGGCTGAAATTTCATGTTTACATTGTTTGAAAGGAATGCTTTCTTTTTGTCAAGGGCATGGAGTTTTTTCTGTGACTTTCTAGCGATGCATTCATGAACCTTTTTTTACGGTGGGGGTGGTGTACAGACTTTCATTGTATCAAAGGACGTTAAGTTCGTTCTGTGACCTTTCAAACCATGTATTCGTGAACAAATAGTGTGGAATGCAAGGTAATCTTGCAGTATCGACACGCAGTCTCATTTATGCTTGTATCTGTGTCCCTGTGTGTGTGTGTGTGTGTGTGTGTGTGTGTGTGTGTGTGTGTGTGTGTGTGTGCGTCTGTGTGTGTGTGTGTGTGTCTGTGTGTGTGTTTGTGTGTGTGTGTCTGTGTGTATTTGTGTGTGTGTGTGTGTGTGTGTGTGTGTGTGAGTGCATGTGCTTGTGTGTAAGAGTGTGTGTGTGTGTGGTGTGAGTGTGTGTGTGTGAGTGTATGTGCTTGTGTGTGTGTTTGTGTGTGTGTATGTGTGTGTGTTTGTGAGTGTGTGTGTGTGTGTGTGAGTGCATGTGCTTGTGTGTGAGAGTGTGTGTGTGTGTGTGTGGTGTGAGTGTGTGTGTGAGTGTATGTGCTTGTGTGTGTGTGTGTGTG
>JAWQFJ010018544.1:25000-26028 GCA_034096865.1 Theodoxus fluviatilis
CACGGTCTAGAGAGACCACTGCCACCACGATCTAAAGAGACCACTGCCACCACGGTCTAGAGAGACCACTGCCACCACGATCTAGAGAGACCACTGCCACCACGGTCTAGAGAGACCACTGCCACCACGGTCTAGAGAGACCACTGCCACCACAGTCTAGAGAGACCACTGCCACCACGGTCTTGGGTTGGTCCAGGCCATTAACATCAGGCCTCGGACCAGCCAGCAGCTCCTGTACCCATGGGTGAAAAATAAAGTTGTGGAAAGCAGCTACGATTTTGTCTCATACCTGCGCCCTGCTACCATCATGCCTTATATTCCACTTCACCACAGCTTCGTTTCGTTTTGTATCCTTTTCGGGGAGAGGTGAGGCAAGGTAAGCACCCATCCTGTGAACCCGAGTCAGTATTGTCTCTGGCACAGTTCGCAATGAATTCGTAATAGACTTGACCCTTCGAATTACAGCATTGCGCCAAAATATTTCGTTCTTAAATCTTTTTTTTCTCCACTTTTTACAGAAACCATTCATATGTCAAAACTTGTTTCCATTTCAACACAAACATTTTATTTTATCGAATAAACGCTTATTTATTGCCTCAGCAAGAGTAAGTTAAGAGTGTTGTGCGAAATAGTCTTAGAACTACTAGTTTAACGGCGTATATCAGGGAGCAGATCGGCTATCCCACAAGCCTCTCGTGTGACCTCCTTATGCATATTTCGGACGAAAACCTTCCATCTCGTGATGTCAACTGGGCTAGAGACACTTTCGCCTGTAGGCGAAGTCTCTAGTGAACTAAAATGATAAGCACCTTGCCCAAGGATACAGCTCTATTAACTCATCCACACGGCCCACGCGGTCGCTGGGCTTAGCCAATCGCTGACGCGGAAACTAGTCTATTTTTAGCGCAGACTTCGCTGGGTCACACTGGTCTCACAAATACAGCACTGTCTGAGCTGTAACTAGTGCTCTCTCTCTCTCTGCTCTCTCTCTCTCTCTCTCTCTCTCTCTCTCTCTCTCTCTCTCTCTC
>JAWQFJ010018545.1:0-7500 GCA_034096865.1 Theodoxus fluviatilis
AGATGAACTTGCAAAGCTTTTTTCCGTTTCTTAAATTCATAAAATAATCAGATGCAACAGTATTTTGTAAAACCAAACGTCAAACGATAGCCCAATCATTTATCTTTAAGACAACATGCGTTTTGAAGAGAAAGCAAAATGGGTGTGTCTTCTACGGGCTTTGAAATACAGGCGGCGTTAACACGTTTTGCAGGCAAAACCGCTGGTTTTAAGGCCTTTTTCTCGGGTGATAGTGCGGTAGTGTCCATATTTCAGCGTGTTTACAAGATACAACAATGAAACTTGGCAGTCATTAAAAAACAAGTCTTTTGGCTAGACGCACACCAAAAATTATGTCAATACCTTAAAAGTGCAATTGTCTACAAGCATCTTAAGGCGGTACTTTAAGGTCGGCGCTGTCAGGTAGCTCTTGAACCAGTTGATGTTCCCAATCTTTACTCGCCGGCGTCCACGTTTTAAGGGCAGTCTGTCGGTGCTGACGTCGGGGCCCTCCTCTTCCATCTTTCCCTCCGCGTCCTCTTTGATTTTAATCTCCTCCCTCCTCCTCCTCCTCCTCCTCCTCCTCCTCCTCCTCCTCCTCCTCCTCCTCCTCCTCCTCCTCCTCCTCCTCCTCCTCCTCCTCCTCCTCCGCCTCCTCCTCCTCCTTCTCCTCCTCCTCCGCCGCCACCGCCGCTGCCTTTACCTTCTCCAACCTCTTGTCTGCCTCCTCCTCCTGTTGGTGCATGGTGATGTGGTTTTGGATGTGGAAGATAAGTAGGTATGGAGAGAAAATATGAGTGATGGGAAGATGAAGGTGCTGGAGAAGAAAAGGATGGTACTGGGAGGGAGGAAAAGAAAACGGGGGAGGTAAGAGGTGAATAGTAACAGGAAAAGACAAGGTCAAAATAGAGATAGAAGATAGCATGGAACCAAAGATGGGACGATGAAACCGAGAAAGGGGACAAGTGGGGAAGGGAAGGGGTGGGGTTGTCCGGATCCGTCATCCATAATTTCAGATCGATGTCCACCAGAGGGCGCGCGTGGAGAACCCTCACAACAATTTCCGGCGGCGCGCGCACGTCATGCTGCGTCATGGCGCGGGCCTGGGGAGTGCGGACCTGGACGCGACTAGAGTGTCGCTAGACGGACGCGCCTCGCCTCGTCGCTCCCCCTGCCAGGCAGATCGTGTGTTTGTGGCGGAAGGCACCAGGAGCCAGACCCACTCCAGCCGCCGCATTCCTTTTAGCGGGCGCTGTGTTCCGCCGATGAGAATTATCATCTTCGGATATTGGAGAAACGGCGTTTCCTCTGGCGCCGCGGGCGAGCCAGCTCTGGCGAGAGTCCAGGGCAGATCTCCTTTCCAGTCCTTGCCCTGAACGGGGAGCGCTCTTCCAGTGCTTTCCTTCCAAAGGTGCAGACCAGGTAGCGGCGCTGCTCACCAATATCCCCTGAGAAAATTATTCCTCCGCTAGGATCGCCACTCCCTCGAAACGGGACGAGGCGATAACGAAGATGACCCTGGCCGAGCGGGACAATGGGGCTGATTGCTTTCCAATTTTCATTTCCTGCCCGCGTCGGAACATTTCATCGCATCTTTGATCTGTGTGCGCAGTAGGAGGTCTCACAGGCCTGGCTCCGCGGTCGACTGTCGTTCCTTATGGAAAGCGCCTCCACCGTCAGCAGGAACGATATGATGTCAAAGCAAACCTGCTCCCGCCAGAATTAAATTCAAGAACTGAACTCAGCTCTTACTTTGAATGAGGAACACCACAACTCCTGCGGCAGATAGGTGTGTTTTGCAGAGGTACACACAGAAAGTCGCCATCTAGTGTGGACACCAGTATTTCAATGCAGTTATGACTATCTAATAAAAGGAGCAAAGAAATATGTTGTTGAGTGCTATGCGCCCTCCTCCTCCTCCTCCTCCTCCTCCTCCTCCTCCTCCTCCTCCTCCTCCTCCTCCTCCTCCTCCTCCTCCTCCTCCTCCTCCTCCTCCCCCCTCCTCCTCCCCCCTCCTCCTCCTCCCCCTCCTCCTCCTCCCTCTTCGTCCTCCTCCTCCTCCTCCTCCTCCTCCTCCTTCTTCTTCTTCTTCTTCTTCTTCTTCTTCTTCTTCTTCTTCTTCTTCTTCTTCTTCTTCTTCTTCTTCTTCTTCTTTCTTCTTCTTCCACTGATTATTCTTCATATGCATTGTCAATACAGCGCAGCGTCAACACAGTTAAGAGTACGGACGAGATACCCATTTCCCCCCCCTATATGTTATTCCTCAATGCGCCATTGTCAAAAGACAACAGTTCAATGGATTTGAGGTAATGGGCATTTGAAACTGCACATATTTGTCAACACTTCTATTTTTCTATAACTTCCTTCAACCTCCTTGCTTCCTTATGTCAACTTTTATAACTGTGCGGCGGAAGCTTTGAAAATACTTTATATGTTTTATATCAGCGTTATCGAGGAAAGTCGATAATTGATTTGCTCTTCTTCTGACTACCTCTAGTGGTTTTCTTGATCAATGGTTTTACATAGAATACAAAGGCTGACAAGCTGAAAAATCCGTTATTATTAATCTTCATCATCCTGATGAAATTATCTCTGGACTCACTGCCCTGCTTTAGCCAGTGAGGTTGTCTGCCCACCTTACAGTGATTGCCCTGCGTCCATCTGCACCACCACCAGGCGGCGCTGCTAGCAGTAAACGTTGCCACGCCGCGGGCGGGTGCTCAGGGCCCATCACTCTGTGCAGATCTGTGTACAGGGGAAGTTCATACGCTCGTTCGTGTTATAAACTGAGCATGGGGAAGTCTGAGCAACAAAGTGGTCAATGGGGAAAAGGTTGTATGTACGATACATAGAAGAAGAAGAAGAAGAAGAAGAAGAAGAAGAAGAAGAAGAAGAAGAAGAAGAAGAAGAAGAAGAAGAAGAAGAAGAAGAAGAAGAAGAAGAAGAAGAAATAGTGAATAGTGAATGAATGAAATGTTACGTCCCATCAGGCTCTCCAGGGAGATGTGGTGAGTCTATTCTTACACCCAGCCCACAGGGGCTAACAGGATATGGTTACATGTGTATGTACTGTGTGTGTGTGTGTGTGTGTGTGTGTGTGTGTGTGCGTGCGTGTGTGTGTGTGTGTGTGTGTGTGTGTGTGTGCACTCGCACGCGTGTGTTAGAGAGAGAGAGAGAGAGAGAGAGAGAGAGAGAGAGAGAGAGAGAGAGAGAGAGAGAGAGAGAGAGAGAGAGAGGGGGGGGGAGGAGGAGAGATCAACAAATGAGAGGGCAACAAATGTTAATGTCAAGACTATGTCCATGGAAAGGCGATTGTTTTAGGAAAGGGTCAGTATATTAAAAATAACTTTTTATGTCCACAGTACATGTACTTGTAAGTCTTGCATGTCCGTTTGTTTTGTTTATCACTTGTACACAGTCATATCAGAACAACGTAGCTTAGACTAAAACCACAAAAACAGTTCAAGGCCGATAATTTCCTTTCCCTTATATCAGGGCTGTTCTACCCTTACAGCTCAAAACTAGACCTTTGTGCAGCATTCCAAGGCCACAAATCAACTTTAATGTGTATGCTGATAAGTTATGAAAAGCTTACTTTCCTTGCAAGGTTATTGAATGGTGTAGCAGTAGAGAGAAATGTCATGCCATCAGGAGTCGTGTAAATTCTTCCTCATTTATAGGGCATATACTGCTGATATAAGTCGAAGAGGGGATATCCTTATTATCATTGTCTTCGTCGTCGTTGTTGTTGTTGTAAATGACGAAGTGGCGACGACGATGACGACGACAATAACATTGCTGCTGCTACAGCTATTGCTACCACTCTTCCCCCTCCCCCACCCCCTCCTCCTCCCCCCTCCCCCTCCCCCCTCCCCCCTCCTACCCCTCCCCTTCCACCTTCCCCTACTACTACTACTACTACTACTACTACTACTACTACTACTACTACTACTACTGCTGCTGCTGCTGCTGCGACTACTACTCCTACCACTACTATCACTACTACCACTACTATCACTACTACCACTACTACCACTACTACCACCACTACCACCAGCATCACAACGACAACAACAACAGCAACTACTACTACTACTGCTACTGCTACTAGTACTACTACTACTACTACTACTACTACTACTACCATAACCACCACCACCACCACCACCACTACTACTACTACTACTACTACTACTACTACTACTGCTGCGCTGCTACTACTACTACGATCATTACCACCACTACTGCTGCTGCAACAGCTGTTACTGCTGCTACTACTACTTCTACTCCTACTGCTGCTGCTGCTACGACTACTACTCCTACCGCCACCACAACCACCACAACCACCTGCATCACAACGACAACAACAACAGCAACTACTACTACTACTGCTGCTGCTGCAACTAGTACTACTACTACTACTACTACTACTACTACTACTACTACTACTACTACTACTATTACTACTACTACTACTACTACTACTACCCATACTACTACTACTACTGCTGCTGCTGCTTCTGCAACTACTACTACTACTACTACTACTACTACTACTACTACTACTACTACTACTGCTGCTGCTGCTGCTGCTGCTGCTGCTGCGACTACTACTCCTACCACTCCTACCACCACCACCACCACTACCACCAGCATCACAACGACAACAACAACAGCAACTACTACTACTACTGCTGCTGCTGCTACTACCAATACTGTAACTGCTGCTGCTGTCGCTGTCGCTGCTGCTGATACTACTACTATTACTCCTGGTACTACTTCTACTACCACTACTAGTACTATTGCTGCTGCTGCTGCTGCTGCTGCTGCTGCTACTACTACTACTGCTACTACTACTACTACCACCACTACTACCACCATCAACACCACCACCACTACTACTACCATTACTACTACTACTATTGCTGCTGCTGTTACTTCTACTGCTACTACTACTACTACTACTACTACTACTACTACTACTACTACTACTACTACTACTACTACTGCTGCTGCTGCTGCTACTACTAAAGGTGAAGGTAAATGTGCTTTTTATATTGCGACTTTTCCATCCATTGATGGATGCTTAAACCGCGCACAGTTACTACTACTACTACTACTACTACTACTACTACTACTACTACTACTACTACTACTACTACTACTACTACTACTACTACTACTACTGCTCCTGCTGCTGCTGCTGCCTTAGCAACAAAAAGCTACCGGACACGAGGCCAACAATCATAACAAATCATTGCAGACTGTTTCGTCTCTGACAGTAACTCCTAAAAAATACAGTTTGTCACATACATGTACTTTAGAAAGTATATTTATCATGGATGGGTGTCAATCCCTTGTTGCGTCTATTTGATTATCCACCGGGATCTGGGCTCATTCCTACGTATTTCCTGAAAGACTCTCTACTCCGGGATACGGTCGAACGCTCTTGCTCTCCCCCTGTCTCCCTGGCTCTGTCATCTTTGAGCGCTACAGGAATGGCCCAGGCTCTGTGCAACGACCTCACGGAGGAGCGGAGACCCTCTCTCCATCCACTCGGACACCTCTAACCGAGTTACCTCCCCTGATGAAAGCGGTCTTTGTCACGCACCAGATGGCAGCACACTTAGCAGCGCTCCCTAGAGACAAAAGAAAAGAACCACTTGCGATCAGCTATCGCCGCCGCTTTGACAAACTCCTTCATTTAGCGAGTTTTGGGGAGAGACGACCGTGAGAATCGTGACGCCTCCTGACGATTTCTGGCGCTCTTCTTTCCCACAGGCCCAGAACCATTAGGGCTTGCGGATGGGAGTCCTCCAGAGTTGAGGTGGTGATTTGCTAACAAGGAGTGGTGATTGAACTCAGTATGCTTTTTTTACTGGGTAAATGTTGTTCGTAACTTCTGTAGTGCCGCGATCTTGTGAAAAATTTAAGTTTATCGTGACAAGAAAGCCATGCAAAACTGTGCTCTTTTTCCGCTCTATATCAAGGCACGTTCTAGCTTAAAAGAGGGCATGCAATTTACGATTGCCTTCGGAAATGACCCTTGTCTTATATCTCCATTATTTCCACAGAGATTGTAATTTGCATGGAACATCAGTACAATGGAGCTACACGTGAAAATATTCAGCAATGATACGTGGAGACGAAGCTCTCATTCAGACGTTCACCTCACATCAATTAAAATTATGCACACTATCCGTTGTTACATTTGTTCGAAGCGAGAGAACAGGCCAGGGATACGTACACGCTCTTAATCTGAAGAGACAGATTGCTGAGGCGATAAATATATAGATGCACTCACGCCTCAGAGTATCTGTGACTTTCTTGGACACTCTGAGGGAATAAAAGCTTTGAAATGCACAACGTTTTCCTGGCTCTCAGATAACTACAAGACCCGTCTAGTGGTTATCTTCTTGAACAACCTGACTTTGCCTCAACCCAGCACACGAAGTGCGACGCAATAGCAGAGGATGGCCAGGGGCAGGTCACTCCAATGTCCCCTGTCGTCACCAGCGTCTGGCCCTTACGATCCCTGACTGACAGAGTCGTCCAAATAACACGGTGTTTGAACAGCTGCAGGCTCTTCCACACTGGCCAGGGACCTGGAATGCAGACCTTCTTGCGTCTCTCACCGCAGACGCTGTATCCACCCAGCCCCGTCAGTCCCGTGAGTTAAAGGTCATGACTTCGTTTGAAGGTCATCGACGCATTGTCAGTCACAAAAGATGTTCTCCGATGCTCCTCTAAGTTACATACATGATCTAACCAGATTCTCTTCTTCACCACCTCCACCTTACCCGTTCATATTGCTTCCATTTTACCCTTCCATAACCCCATCTCAACTTCCTCTGAAACACCCCCTGACCCCCTATCCTTCTCCAAAGATTATACCTTCTCTATAATCTCCGTCTCTACTCTCCACTACTCCCAAAGCCTTTGGCTTCTTCTCTGTTGGAGCTGAGAGACTGCGCTTCTACCTTGTACCTTGTTCCTCACCCCCCTTTCGCTTCATCCCCTCAGCCCTTTCACTTCCACCCTCCATCCCCTCAGCCCTCCCAGCAGATGATGCACCACCTAGGACGCTGCTCTCAGCACCTCATGTTTTCTTTTTCGCCCTGTCATCCATGTCAGAAAGCGCGGGAAGGTTTTTGTGTCTCGCACTGGGGAGCGAGGTGAAGGGCACTTCAGGGGCAGCAAAAGGATATTCAACTACAACAATGGCAACCTTTGCCTTGCCACGCTGATGGGCGATGGAAAATTCCTGAGACCCCGAGGAGGAGGTGACAGAAGACCGCGACACTGCCTGCGATCAGCGTTGCGCAAACTCTCGTTGCTGCCATCATAGAAGATAACACCAGAATTCTTTCGGGAACTCGACACGGCCCGAACAACATAGAGAACAAGAGTCTTTCACCCCATCTCTGGATAAGAGCGGAGATTGGATTTCTTTTCGAGCGATTTTCGAAAGCTGGTGCGATGCCGGGAAGAGCTTGAACGGCGAGGGCTGCCTTCTCACGA
>JAWQFJ010018545.1:20000-25000 GCA_034096865.1 Theodoxus fluviatilis
TGCCTTCGTCAGTGTCATCACCTACACCCCCTCCTCTTCAATATGTTTGTTGGCTGGGGCGTGCAGCAGTGAGCTACACAGTGATCACGCATTCACCTCCAGTGAGTCTATGAAAGTGTTTGAAGTAAAGATCATCTTAGAATTGCACTACCATCAAACTTGGTAACACAATTCCGATTGGCCAAATGTTTCTATCGTAACCTTTCTCGACAACATTTTTAAAAGTTCAAGATCAGCAAAGATATCAAGAAAGCTGGGAGGAAGTCTGTGCGGCATTTTCCTGGTTAGTGCGCTTGCAACTGTTGCCGAACTCAGTGCAATGGCAATTGCTGACAAGACATTTGCAGACAGATCCTTCCTGTACACTTTTAGCAGAAGTAGGGATTTCAGCAGTGGTAAACATTTTCTCGAATATCATACTTTGCACTGTCACCAAACGTGATACATCTGTTAGTGATGACAGAAGCTAAGCATATCTACGTCAATGACATCTCCCAAAGGCCAAAGTTTTCTCTGAGAGTGGCTGTTGTTATCACTAAATTAGACACAAATGTGGTTGATAACGTGATGGTTTTATTCGTAACGTCAAGGCCACCTGAGACATATAAATATGTAATACAATTTAACTCGGGCATCTTACTCAATACCGCAGTTATCACTACCATCATTCTTGGTACAAAATGCACGGTTTTTACATCCTATCGATAGTGCATTTTATGCCGACCTTTCTGATTAGTCAAGGTCAAAGAAACCCCAACAGCGCTGACATGGCGAGTTGTCTAGACAAGGCAGTCATTATTACCTTCTATCGATAAAACGTGGTTACAATGGCATTGTCCTCCTCTTCCTCCCCTCGTCCGTGGCCTTGTCCTCCTCCTCGTCCTCCTCCTCCTCCTCCTCCTCCTCCTCCTCCTCCTCCTCCTCCTCCTCCTCCTCATCATCATCATCATCATCATCATCATCATCATCATCATCATCATCATCATTCCTCCTCCTCCTCCTCCTCCTCCTCCTCCTCCTCCTCCTTATCATCATCATCATCATCATCATCATCATCATCATCATCATCATCATCGTCATTCCGTCGTCCTCCTCCAACTCCTCGTTGTCGTTATTTTCCTCCTCCTTCTGTCGCCCTTCTCTCCATTATTTGCCACTACTAACGTACAACACGTTTTTCTCCCCAAACATGGCTAACACAAAACACGTTCGCCTGGAGCTGGGAAGCATTGCAACTGCCTGGACTCTGACAGCACACTGGAGTCATCAGACAACCAGTTAGCAACGCAAGCCCCTGTGGAAGGCGCTGACGATTCAGGACAAAGGGAGGCTGCCTACTGAAGCGTGAAGGATGTTGACAGAAACGGTGGCGAGAGAACAACCAGTTCTTCAAAGAGCTGTGGCCAACGTCACCATGGCAACAGAAGCCAGCTTGTCGCCATGGTGGAACAAGGAAGTTTTAAAAGATTAACTATCAGCGAAACAAACTTTGGCGGTGAAAATCTTAGTAAGCGAAAATTCAGATCGCCACCTGAAATACCATCTTCACACATATACAACATTTCATGAAACGACCGATTTACAAACCTGTAAACAAACATCGAGAGAAAAAGTGCACGTTCGTTTACATAGATGCACACATGAGCATCCTCGTGACTGAACATATGCAAGCATGCACACACATGCACTTGTCTATCGAACCCTCACTCCGCCTACCTACGATGCATGCGATTCACATGAAACTAGCAAATGCAGGTGCAGAGTAGTTTTTTTGCATGTGAAGATGACAAAGATTTTCTAATCAGACGAATAGATCATTCATATACGAGGATGAGTCAAAAGAAAACCTTTTAAGTGCGATGAAAAATTGTAACAACGCTCGATGATTCCGTAAGTTGGCAACAGCAATACATACACATATTGTTTGGAGAGTGACCGACAGGTGGCAGCACGATGTAGAAACATCATACTATGGCGCAGTCAGCAGTAGTGTCAAGATGGCTGCCCCACTTGCAACATGCACTAAAGAGGAACAGCGTTCTGTCATTCGTTTTTTGAATAGTGACGGGGTGAACACACATCGAAAACAAAAAACTACATTTTTTTTTCTTGTATTCCTTTTAATGGCCTCTCGACCATAATACGGAGGTGAAATGGTTTTTAAGTCATTAGTATTTCCACACACATGCGCACATACATACGTACGCTCGCACGAACACTCAAATGCACGCGCACGAATGCACCTGTAAACTCGCACTCACTCGCATTTACGCACGTGCACTTAATGCGGGCGCGAAAATGAAAATGGCAGTCAAGCTTTAGTAGCACTGGAGGCTTTTTCTCTTGGAGAAAGAACAGTCTCAATGTGCGCCAACCCAGATAGGCTTGGGGAGATTGGGTTGGGGGGTGGGGATGGGGGATAAGGGGTTGGGCAAGCGTTCTAGGCAACAGTCACCTACATCCTCAGCACCACGACGCTATATTGTGTCGAAAAAAGCTGGTAAATGATATTCACCGTGGTGTTCATGGGGAGTGAGATGCAGCATCTGGCTATACAGAGAAAACTGTACCGGTGAAAAGCTATTACTATCTCTATGCCAGCTGATGCCACGTATTTCAGAGGAAAATGCACTTGAGTTCAACGCATTTATCATCATGTCCCACACTGCAGCTGTGTGCACGAAAACGATGGTTGAGAGATGAAATATCTCTTGAGCAGACCGCACACACACGCGTTCACGAACGTGTTCATGAAAATATACACACACTCGCAAGTCTATGAATGCATTTATGTATACATTGGCATGCACACGGATCTCAAAGAAGTGTATCTGACCAGGGTTGTGATGGTCCATGTTTTGTTTCTCTCTGTTTTTATCTTTCTTCAATCGCTACGGCAACGTCATCACGATATCCTATCGATGTGATCCTCATTGCTGTTTAGAGGCTGTTGGCCAGCGGAGAGAGTAGGCTCGTTTAGGCACAGACAAGGTTGCATCGAGTCGTGGGAGAGAATCTCCAATCAGGTGAAGACAAGTTTAAGAATATATTTGGGGAAAATATGTCGCAAGTGGACAAGAGAAAGAAAAACTACCATCACTGGGCAGAACCAGAGGCTGCAGTGTGTAGAGAAAATAAAGTAGGCTACTGATCCCTTCGACTATTTGATAAGATTGAATAATTCTCGGTAAGAACAACAGTTGCCAGCAGAATGCACAGATGGATTTCTGCAAACAGAAAATTGACGAGGCGTTTCACGGGGCAAGGAGCTGGCAAAAGAAGTCGCTTGAAGTGGGGAAAAGATGGCCAAACCTTGGTGTGTAAGGCGCACACGAAGGACCGTGCCGTGGAGGAATAAGAGGACGAACAGACTACGACTATCTGAAGAAAAGGAGCGAACCAAAGTGACGCTTTCAGAGGTCATTCGAAGATGTGCAACATTTTAACGAGCCGAGAGGAAATGGTAACTTCCCCCAGTGAAGAAGATCGACAAAAGATTCCTCCAGGCAGAAGACAGTGGCAGGAAAGCCTCAGCATGCCATGATCAGAAGAAAGACTTGACAGCTGCGAAGATCCGGGGCCCTGGCGATGCATCCCCCAAGGATTGCTGTTGGCTTTGGCTGACGTCACTCGACGGCCGCCATGACAGTTTCTCTCCTGGGAGAAGGTTCGCCGTTAGCGGCGACAAAGCGCGTAATATCGCCGCCGTAGCGCCGGCGAAAGTCAATAGAGGCCTCGGCAAGGCCATGGAAACATCCTTTTGATATCACGAGTCATTAAGAAAATGGATTTTCAAGTAACCCAATTTGGTGGGATTGGAGCCTCCATTAAGAGGCATTGTTCGACTGTATGCTCCTTTCATTCTACCTGATTGGAGTCCCAAGATAGCACACCTCCTCGGCCGGCCAACCTTCAGCTCGCTCTGTAATCAACTCGCAGGTGCGTGCAAGGACTGCTGTGTCGTCGGGTCCTACCTCAGCATGAGTTCATCCAGCCAGAAGCGGCGTCAATTTCTTAATTGACAGAGGGGGCCTCAGATGAAACACTGCAATGTTGTGGCAGATTGGTCTTCTGAAGTCCATTTTGTCATCGATCACAGAAACATCGGGTTGTGGTTTATTAGGGGAAACGAGTGAAGGAGTGGGGAAACTTGGAGGCTGTTATGGAAAGAAAGTAAGCTCTCACGATAAAGCAGGACGCTCATTATTACGACTGAGGAAGACTCGTGTCGTGACATGAGTATTTTGTATTAGAGAACACCTTTTATGAGATATATCACTCGTTTTATGCTTGAAACTATCTTCCCTAAGATGTTACTGCAACATACAAATGTCATGAGACACACCGAGTGTGTTGTATTCATAATAAGACGAAAATGAGTGTTGCTTAGGCATAGGTTTGCGGATTTTTCTTGTGTCGAAGCATGCTATCATACATTTATTAGATCATTGACTTTAAAACGCTCTGTGCGAGGAAGAAGCTGGGCATTGATTTGGATGGGGATGGTATCCTGCAGGGAGCTCTATCCATGGCCAAGACTGTCGCAATACTCTAAGTTCACAGTCAGCCTGATGTCGCTGATTTTGATATTCATGTGACTTGTTAGAGGTGTTGAAGTTTAACACAGGAGTATGGTAAGTTGCGAAAGAGGATGAGTGGAGGAACAGATGAAAAGATCAAAATATGAAAGCGGATTTCGGGCAAAGTGTTTGTCTACGACAGGGAAGTATTAGGTATGGAAAAGTAAACTAGTACAGGACTGAATATGACTGAGTATGACTCGAAAAGTTCCTTGGAGGTGAAAAACGATTTGTGAGGTGTATATCATTCTGGGTTCTGCAGTGTCTCCGTTGCCTCTGCTGCTACTCCTGCTTTGGCTCCACTTTGCTCCTTTTCCGTTTTCCTCGTCCTCCTCCTCCTCCTCCTCGTCGTCGTCCTCCTCCTCCTCCTCCTCCTCCTCCTCCTCCTCCTCCTCCTCCTCCTCTTCCTCCTCGTCCTCC
>JAWQFJ010018545.1:30000-35248 GCA_034096865.1 Theodoxus fluviatilis
CCGAAATTTCAAACTGGGGTACTCTGTTCGCCCGGACAGAGTACCTCGGGTACAGTGTCCACGAATGTTTCCGACTTCGACCATTTCAGCCCCAGTACGGCGAACCGACACCAAAGAGGACGGCGAAATAGCACTGGATCGTGTTAAGAAAAAAATTGACGAATACGGCGATTTGACACCCATACGGCGAAACGGGAAACGGCGAAACGGTACCCAACCGTAAGAACAGACCCGCACCTTCCTACGCGATTCCAGACTTTACTTTGTCAGACTCAAACAGTTCTACTGTTTTTCGTGATTAATGGCCTCACGTAACCTACAAAAGGCTCATAGACCGTAAAGTTCCATTCATTCGTCCATTGTTTCATTCATTCATTCATCCATCCATTCATTCATGTATTCATTCATCCATTCATACATTCATTATTCATTCTCGTGCGAGGCAGGCTACGAAAAACTCAAATCCATAGGAAAGCACTCCGACACGTTTGTGTTAGTAGCAGATGATCTCTGCTTGATCGCACACTCACATCTTTGTACCACTGCTATAGGACATTCTCATTTCTGAAACGGAAATTCAGCCCGAGTTTCGTCCCTGTACTTCTGGCAGTTCCGGTAGACTGGTAAAAATAGAAGCTGATGTGATGCTCGCTAGATCGTGGCAAAAGGATGACATTAAAGCATGCAAAAAGATTAATTAGATTAAAAACTAATCAAAAATAGTCATATAAGACTGTTTTAACGTACACTTTCTGCACAAAACCCACAGAAGATAAGTAAACAAACCTCACCGTACGTACCTAGCTGGCTAGCAGATGAACGCGATCGAACCGTAGTCACTACACCAGCAGACACACACACACACACACTTACTCACTCAAACACACACGCACACACACAGACACACACTCACTCAAAAATACACACACACACACACACACACACACATTCAAACACATACATACACCAACGCACACACGCACGCACGCGCGCGTGCGCTGCCACACACACACATACACACATACACCGGCACTCACACCGCACACCAAACACACTATGTCGAAGAAGTGTCAATGCACATTGATTGTTCGCAGGACAGTCTTCAAAGACGTGAGTCTTCACGTGTGCATGTCTCAGAGGAGAGGGGGTGGGGGTGGGTGGGCGCTGACATCTTCCCGATGGTTCAAGCCTCTGAGCACAGGAGTAGAGAAACGTGAGCTGCGTGCCTGCGATGCTCGTGTGCAGCCTGACAGCCGTGACGGCATTAGTGGCGCGGATTGGACGAACTCAAGAAAGCTGGAGGATTCACGAGTTGACGTAAGGGGAGTTCAGTCCCGGAGAAGGGAGCCCTCGGTCTGTCACAATAGAAGAGATATGAGCAGCTGTGTTAACTGGATGCGTGATGGCTTAGACTACACAAGCACGGAAATATGAGATTGCTTGAGGAAGAATTTCGATTTCTGACTTCAGAGACTGATGCTTAGTGAAAGACTGATGCTTAGTGAAAGAATCTGTTTACACAGGAGTAGGGCAAATCCGTTATATAAGTGGTTCTCTCTTTTAGTGAAACTTTCAAGCTGGACGTAAAGAACACGACAGCGGTGAAATAAAGAAAGGGACCAGAAAGGCGCCTTATTGATCAACGTGGTTTCTCCCTTCTTCCGAAAGACATGTAATGAATGTGGGCATTGAGACAACAAGAAGCATGATATTCCGACGGATCATTCGGAAGAAAGCTGGAGGCTGCTAGATCAAGGCAAGACAAGACAAGGTGTGAGCAACTATTGGTCGATTTAGTTCTCGGTGACAGCAGGCACCACGAATCTGATGTGACAATTCTTTTTTTAAAAACAGAAAAGCGTCTCGTTGTAATGGGAGAAAGCACTGCGGACTGCTACAACTGGGCGTGGCCCATAATGATGATGAACGGCGAGACGTCGTACCTCTCAGCTTGCCTGCCTGCTTGTATGTTTGCCTGCCTGCCTGCCTGCCTGCCTGCTTGCATGTTTGCCTGCCTGCTTGTATATGTTTGCCTGCCTGCCTGCTTGCCTGCCTGCCCGCCTGTCTGTCTGTCTGTCTGACCGTCCGTCTGTCTGTCTGTCTGTATGTGTGTGCGTGTCTGTCTGTTGGTCTGTGTTTGTGTGTGTGTGTGTGTGTGTGTGTGTGTGTGTGTGTGTGTGTGTGTGTGTGTGCGTGTGTGTCTGTCTGTCTCTCTCTCTCTCTCTCTCTCTCTCTGACCCCCCCCCCTACCCCCGCGCAATATGCCCTATTCAAGACACTGCATTTTGATTAGCAGCATGAAGATAGGAAGTGAACTATGGAATAGTATGTGACAAAGGCTTCATAATTCGTTCACTGCTTCTTGTTTTTACATCATGGCTGGTGCTGAGAAACTTCCTCTGCTTCATCATCCTCATCTTCATCCCGTACACACTCACGGTGCTAGGACTCATTGTCTACATCCAAGCCTCAAATAGTCTTCCGTGACTAAACAATGTAAGTTGGAGTAGCACTTACTACTCGTAGAGCCTCACTGACCTACAAATAAGCGATTCAAACCAGTAACGCGCATGCGTGTGCTCCTCGTTGTCGTTTTCTCAGTAATCTTAAACCACAAGCCACACCACCTACGACACGATAAGATCAAAATGCGCCCCGGAAACACTTGATTTCTGTCATAGCACGCTCAAGATGCAAACACTTTACAATGCACCTTATTGTTCGATCACATCTCTTCCTTTCCCTCGGTAAACATCCAAGATGGCTGCCTGAATGAGCGGACGACAGCTTCCGGAGGTGCTTCCTGAAGATCGAGGAACGAGCGATGTGTTTTTCACGAGACATATATACTGACGCCAATCACGTGCAGGTAAAGCGAGTCACCTCTTTCGCAGTGACACCTTGTCCGGCATTGACGGACCTGTCAAGAAAATAGACGACCTCCCGCATGGGAGTCCTCTCAGATTAAGTGTAACGCATATATAGAATGGAAACAAGATGTTCCATAGAATTGCTTTGCCTGGCAAAATTCTTTTCTTTACATGATAAACGAGAAATGGACCTGAATTAACGTTCATTGGACATTCTAGACGAGACCAGCGTGAAATGCTATTTCTACGATGCGACGTGAGAGACTATTTAGGCGAGTTCGAGATAATGCAAGACGGCTTTCTTTCGCCGTCGGGTGTACTGTAACTCGGATTCCGGTGACAATGAGAAATAGTGTAGTCAAATAATCCCCGACAAGCGTATTTACTTACAAGTTTTAATCTTTCTGTCTTTCTTCCTCTTTTTCTTCCGTTCTTTCTTCCTTTCTTTCTTCTCTTTAAAGAGTTTCCAGTTTGTAATATTTGTCATTGTTCTAATCTCCTCTGTTGCTTCTCCTCCTCCTCCTCTTGCTTCACCATCTCCTGCTTCTCGTGATTTTGCTCCTGTCCCCTCTCCTGCCTCTTCTCCTCTTCCTCTTGCTTCTCTCTTCCTTGTTTCTCGTGTTCTATTCCACCCGTCCTCCTGCTCTTCCTTTTCTTCCTCTTGCTCCCCCATTCTCCAGTCTTATCTACTGTTTCTCCTCCTCCTCCTCCTCCTCCTCCTCCTCCTCCTCCTCCTCCTCCTCCTCCTCCTCCTCCTCCTCCTCCTCCTCCTCCTCCTTCTCCTCCATCTCCCTCTCCCCCTTCCTCTCCCCCCCTCCTCCTTCTTGTTCCTTCTTCTTCTTCTTCTTCTTCTTCTTCTTCTTCTTCTTCTTCTTCTTCTTCTTCTTCTTCTTCTTTCGTGTTGGTTTTTTCGTCTTGGTTTTTTCGTCTTGTTCATGTTCTTCTTGTTCTTCTTGTTCATATTCTTCTTGTTCTTGTTCTTCTTTCCTCCTCCTCTTCCTCCTCCTCCTCCTCCTCCTCCTCCTCCTCCTCCTCCTCCTCCTCCTCCTCCTCCTCCTCTTTTTTAAAACTACTGCTACTGCTACTACTACTACTACTACTACTACTACTACTACTACTACTACTACTACTACTACTACTGCTGCTGCTGCTGCTGCTACTACTACTACTCCTCCTCCTTTATTCATATTTGCTTCTTCTTTTGTTCCTCTCCAGGTCCTCTCTCTTCCGTTCCTACTGCTTCCATTCGCGCCCCCCCCCCCCCCCTTCTTCCTCTTTTTTTATCTTTTTCCTTTCCTTTTCCACTACTTCCTCTCCTTTTCCTCTTACTCATTTAACTTCTATATATCCTCCTGTTCCTGCTCCTACTCTTGCTCCTCCTCCTTTCCCTTCTCTCCGACCAACGGTTTATTACAGTAGCCTTTTGCAGCGAGTGGGAACCTTCCGTGCGCTCCTCCTTGCCCGATTCCCTTTGCGCTGTCATTTGGACGACGGCGCTCGGTAAGTCAAAGCAGGGGTCTTCTGCCTCCATCTCACGCCACTCCACTCCCTAAGAAGCCGCTACGGCAGCACGGGTGCCATCAGGCTTCGACAGCCGTGGTGGACATTCCGCTGCATGTCTCTCTTTGCACGGCGACGGCCGCATCTTCTTGGCACGCGGTGGGCAACACGTTGTGACGTGCTGGAGGAATGTTGCGTCAGCGCAGGGCCGCGCCCCGCCACGCCCTGGCGCAAAATCCCTGTCACCCAGCGCGGCTCGCGTCGCGATCCCCCGGGCAAAGAGCCTCAGCGTTGTGCGGCCTTACCCGCCCGAGCCGCCTCGTGTCAGCGAGGGCATCGCAGCCCACCGCCAAGGCGTTTAAAGACACCCCGACTCTTGGTTTGCTATGATACAATACTATCCGCTTCTTGTGGAACGTTGACGACATGTTTTTTGGGGGGAAAGACATACAATCTGAAACACGGTACTTACTCGTTACCAACAAGTTTCAGTTAAAGCACTCCCACAAGGTGTATACCCTGGCGTTGTTTTTATTTGTTACCGTTTCAAACATGCGATTAATAAGAAAATTAATGGTCGGGAAATGCACGGTCAGGGAGCTGTGCGTGTCTTGAGTGGCGTCATAAGTAGAATGACCTCTGATCCATGTCTGACCTCTGACTGAAAGGTTGCTCAGGTCACGCACGCCTTAAGCGTGCAGCTCATGCTGTGTAGCGCAATGAAACAACGAAAATACATGAACATACGTTTGGAACAACAGCAAGATTTGGACGCACTTTTGTTTGACACAAAAATGGGAATATCCATGGGGTCTTGGGGAGACGTGTGCGAGAGTACCATTCGGCATGTAATGTTGGCCAACCAGGGATGATTGCTT
>JAWQFJ010018546.1:0-10000 GCA_034096865.1 Theodoxus fluviatilis
GAATATGCTTGTTCTGCAGGTTTGTGTACACAGACTGCTGGAGAGAATATGCTTGCTCTGCAGGTTTGTGTACACAGACTGCTGGAGAGAATATGCTTGCTCTGCAGGTTTGTGTACACAGACTGCTGGAGAGAATATGCTTGCTCTGCAGGTTTGTGTACACAGACTGCTGGAGAGAATATGCTTGCTCTGCAGGTTTGTGTACACAGACTGCTGGAGAGAATATGCTTGCTCTGCAGGTTTGTGTACACAGACTGCTGGAGAGAATATGCTTGCTCTGCAGGTTTGTGTACACAGACTGCTGGAGAGAATATGCTTGCTCTGCAGGTTTGTGTACACAGACTGCTGGAGAGAATATGCTTGCTCTGCAGGTTTGTGTACACAGACTGCTGGAGAGAATATGCTTGCTCTGCAGGTTTGTGTACACAGACTGCTGGAGAGAATATGCTTGCTCTGCAGGTTTGTGTACACAGACTGCTGGAGAGAATATGCTTGCTCTGCAGGTTTGTGTACACAGACTGCTGGAGAGAATATGCTTGCTCTGCAGGTTTGTGTACACAGACTGCTGGAGAGAATATGCTTGCTCTGCAGGTTTGTGTACACAGACTGCTGGAGAGAATATGCTTGCTCTGCAGGTTTGTGTACACAGACTGCTGGAGAGAATATGCTTGCTCTGCAGGTTTGTGTACACAGACTGCTGGAGAGAATATGCTTGCTCTGCAGGTTTGTGTACACAGACTGCTGGAGAGAATATGCTTGCTCTGCAGGTTTGTGTACACAGACTGCTGGAGAGAATATGCTTGCTCTGCAGGTTTGTGTACACAGACTGCTGGAGAGAATATGCTTGCTCTGCAGGTTTGTGTACACAGACTGCTGGAGAGAATATGCTTGCTCTGCAGGTTTGTGTACACAGACTGCTGGAGAGAATATGCTTGCTCTGCAGGTTTGTGTACACAGACTGCTGGAGAGAATATGCTTGCTCTGCAGGTTTGTGTACACAGACTGCTGGAGAGAATATGCTTGCTCTGCAGGTTTGTGTACACAGACTGCTGGAGAGAATATGCTTGCTCTGCAGGTTTGTGTACACAGACTGCTGGAGAGAATATGCTTGCTCTGCAGGTTTGTGTACACAGACTGCTGGAGAGAATATGCTTGCTCTGCAGGTTTGTGTACACAGACTGCTGGAGAGAATATGCTTGCTCTGCAGGTTTGTGTACACAGACTGCTGGAGAGAATATGCTTGCTCTGCAGGTTTGTGTACACAGACTGCTGGAGAGAATATGCTTGCTCTGCAGGTTTGTGTACACAGACTGCTGGAGAGAATATGCTTGCTCTGCAGGTTTGTGTACACAGACTGCTGGAGAGAATATGCTTGCTCTGCAGGTTTGTGTACACAGACTGCTGGAGAGAATATGCTTGCTCTGCAGGTTTGTGTACACAGACTGCTGGAGAGAATATGCTTGCTCTGCAGGTTTGTGTACACAGACTGCTGGAGAGAATATGCTTGCTCTGCAGGTTTGTGTACACAGGTCGCGACCACACCCGCTGGGTGGGCCCTTACCCTCTCAGGCAGAGGGAGTCAGGAACTCAAACCCTTTTAAACAATTACTGACACACTTTTAGAAACAAGAATATATTTATTAACCCCACCCTCAGCACCCCACAGAATGAGATGGAAACGGTGGAAAGGATGGTTGGTGATGATATCAGATGAACGAAGAATGCAACTTATGTAACTAACAATGACACCTCAAACAGTTCTATCCCACACACACACCTTCACCCTACCACATGTGAAACTACGTTATCACTTACCCCGAAAACCCAAAAATTATACCACAACAAACCACAGTCCACCCAAACCACCCCACAACAACAAGATAGTTGTCCAACCAGCGGCCGTTCTCACGCCGGCAACTTTCCCTTCAACCCAACATCTCTCACTGTCCACCACTGTCTCTTTCCCCGTCAACACGACATCTCCCACTGTCCAACACTGTCCCTTTCAAGTCAACCTAAAACCCCGTACGACCCGATCACTTCCTTTCTCGTGGCCTCCCTCTGCGTCAAGCCGCAGAACAGGGAACGATGGACACAAGGTGCCCACGACCGTCGGACCTCCCTTGGTCAGGTGACCTCCCGTCGATGAGTGCCCCTGGGACCCTTCGCTGTCGACAACAGCTATGAAGAGTAGTGGGGACCTTTAGGCGACGCCGACAGCAGTGAGGAACATCGAAGACTGGGGTGGGGACGACAGTGATGCAGGACCTCGACGACTTGGTCGGTGCGGGTCGTAGAGCCATGCAAATTAAACAACATCCCAGGCCTAAACGGCCAGAATTAGCAATCACATAATACCTGGCACATAAATCACAAATACTTCATCACCAGAATTAGCAACCATATCATAAATTGATTTAAATAATGCGCGGTGAGAACGACCAAAGCAATAATAACGAACGACAAAACCACTGTTATGCAATTCCAATCCTACCCAAACTTCCCACCCGCTTCTAAACCAACTAACTCACAACCTAGTGCAAACTTACTCAACGACATTTACACACAACAAATACTTACATGGAAGAAACCCGGCCCTTCCCCTGGTGACGATGTCTGGCGGTCTATACCGAACAAAGACAATGTGGTCTTTATATATTTTGGGCTGGCAGAAGCCACGCCACACTCTGGGGCAACACAAGTCGCGCCACTCCAGGCTAAAACCTGTTCATTGGCACCCGCCGCTCGAAACGGTCTTGCCAAAAAATCTTTCTTCAAAAAAAACTGGCCAACCCCAGTGACGTCGACTCAAGCTTCTTTTATGACGTCATAATTTTCCCTAACCCAAAACAGAGAGAAAAAACAGAGACAAGAGATGCGCTATCACGCTGCAACTACACAAGTACATGAACGAGAACATTAACATTCAAAAAACCGCAACCTGCTCGCGACAAAAGACATCCAGTTGCATAAAACATATTGTTGCCCGGATAGTGGGGTATGCACACTGGACACGCAGGCGCACATGCAAACATGCAAACATGCAAACATGCGCGCACACACTTCGATACTGTGCACGGGAGTCCACTACCGCTTTTGTAAAGTCCTTCGGATGTTTGAAATTCTAGATAGATAGTTGCCTTACGACAGTAGTTTAAAGTACTCAAGACTGTACACCCATGATTCTGTCGTTGACAACCTTCTGATCTAGTGGCTGAGAGGGTGCACCGAAAAAGCCTACTAGCTAACTGAATGATCGGATCGATGAGGTTTCACGTCCTATCAGCCTTTGTAGGCTGTGTTAGGCCATTGAGCATGACAACATCAAAATTGGTAAGAGTAAGAGCAAGTATAGTCTTGAGTTCCTCAGTTATTCGCCTCTTGCGAACAGAGCGGTGCGTCTGTTCTTACCCCCAGCCTGCAGGAGGTTTTGTGCTCGAGCCGTACTATGCAGTGCGGTGCATGGCAGCGTGTTTACGTCTCGAGCCGTACTATGCAGCACGGTGCATGGAAGCATGTTTATGTGCTCGAGCCGTACTATGCAGCACGGTGCATGGCAGCATGTTTATGTGCTCGAGCCGTACTATGCAGCACGGTGCATGGAAGCATGTTTATGTGCTCGCGCCGTACTATGCAGGGCGGTGCATGGAAGCATGTTTATGTGCTCGAGCCGTACTATGGAGCACGGTGCAGGGCAGCATGTTTATGTGCTCGAGCCGTACTATGCAGGGCGGTGCATGGCAGCATGTTTATGTGCTCGAGCCGTACTATGCAGCACGGTGCATGGAAGCATGTTTATGTGCTCGAGCCGTACTATGCAGGGCGGTGCATGGAAGCATGTTTATGTGCTCGAGCCGTACTATGCAGCACGGTGCATGGCAGCATGTTTATGTGCTCGAGCCGTACTATGCAGCACGGTGCATGGCAGCATGTTTATGTGCTCGAGCCGTACTATGCAGTGCGGTGCATGGCAGCATGTTTATGTGCTCGAGCCGTACTATGCAGTGCGGTGCATGGCAGCATGTTTATGTGCTCGAGCCGTACTATGCAGTGCGGTGCATGGCAGCATGTTTATGTGCTCGAGCCGTACTATGCAGCACGGTGCATGGCAGCATGTTTATGTGCTCGAGCCGTACTATGCAGTGCCGTGCATGGCAGCATGTTTATGTGCTCGAGCCGTACTATGCAGCACGGTGCATGGCAGCATGTTTATGTGCTCGAGCCGTACTATGCAGTGCCGTGCATGGCAGCGTGTTTATGTGCTGGAGCCGTACTATGCAGTGCGGTGCATGGAAGCATGTTTATGTGCTGGAGCCGTACTATGCAGTGCCGTGCATGGCAGCGTGTTTATGTGCTGGAGCCGTACTATGCAGTGCCGTGCATGGCAGCGTGTTTATGTGCTTGAGCCGTACTATGCAGTGCGGTGCATGGAAGCATGTTTATGTGCTGGAGCCGTACTATGCAGCACGGTGCATGGCAGCGTGTTTATGTGCTGGAGCCGTACTATGCAGCACGGTGCATGGCAGCATGTTTATGTGCTGGAGCCGTACTATGCAGCACGGTGCATGGCAGCATGTTTATGTGCTCGCGCCGTACTATGCAGGGCGGTGCATGGAAGCATGTTTATGTGCTGGAGCCGTACTATGCAGCACGGTGCATGGCAGCATGTTTATGTGCTTGAGCCGTACTATGCAGTGCGGTGCATGGCAGCGTGTTTATGTGCTCGAGCCGTACTATGCAGCACGGTGCATGGCAGCATGTTTATGTGCTCGAGCCGTACTATGCAGTGCCGTGCATGGCAGCATGTTTATGTGCTCGAGCCGTACTATGCAGCACGGTGCATGGCAGCATGTTTATGTGCTCGAGCCGTACTATGGAGCACGGTGCATGGCAGCATGTTTATGTGCTCGAGCCGTACTATGCAGCACGGTGCATGGCAGCATGTTTATGTGCTCGCGCCGTACTATGCAGTGCGGTGCATGGCAGCATGTTTATGTGCTCGCGCCGTACTATGGAGCACGGTGCATGGCAGCATGTTTATGTGCTCGCGCCGTACTATGCAGTACGGTGCATGGCAGCATGTTTATGTGCTCGAGCCGTACTATGCAGTACGGTGCATGGCAGCATGTTTATGTGCTCGCGCCGTACTATGCAGTGCCGTGCATGGAAGCATGTTTATGTGCTTAAGCCGTACTATGCAGTACGGTGCATGGAAGCATGTTTATGTGCTCGAGCCGTCCTATGCAGCACGGTGCATGGCAGCATGTTTATGTGCTCGAGCCGTACTATGCAGTACGGTGCATGGAAGCATGTTTATGTGCTCGAGCCGTCCTATGCAGCACGGTGCATGGCAGCATGTTTATGTGCTCGAGCCGTACTATGGAGCACGGTGCATGGCAGCATGTTTATGTGCTCGAGCCGTCCTATGCAGCACGGTGCATGGCAGCATGTTTATGTGCTCGAGCCGTACTATGGAGCACGGTGCATGGCAGCATGTTTATGTGCTTAAGCCGTACTATGCAGCACGGTGCATGGCAGCATGTTTATGTGCTTGAGCCGTACTATGCAGCACGGTGCATGGAAGCATGTTTATGTGCTTGAGCCGTACTATGCAGTACGGTGCATGGCAGCATGTTTATGTGCTCGAGCCGTACTATGCAGTGCCGTGCATGGAAGCATGTTTATGTGCTCGAGCCGTACTATGCAGTGCCGTGCATGGCAGCATGTTTATGTGCTCGAGCCGTACTATGCAGCACGGTGCATGGCAGCATGTTTATGTGCTCGCGCCGTACTATGCAGTGCCGTGCATGGCAGCATGTTTATGTGCTCGAGTCGTACTATGCAGTACGGTGCATGGCAGCATGTTTATGTGCTCGCGCCGTACTATGCAGTGCCGTGCATGGCAGCATGTTTATGTGCTCGAGTCGTACTATGCAGCACGGTGCATGGCAGCATGTTTATGTGCTCGCGCCGTACTATGCAGTGCCGTGCATGGCAGCATGTTTATGTGCTCGAGCCGTACTATGCAGCACGGTGCATGGCAGCATGTTTATGTGCTCGAGCCGTACTATGCAGTGCCGTGCATGGCAGCATGTTTATGTGCTCGAGCCGTACTATGCAGCACGGTGCATGGCAGCATGTTTATGTGCTCGCGCCGTACTATGCAGTGCCGTGCATGGCAGCATGTTTATGTGCTCGCGCCGTACTATGCAGTGCCGTGCATGGCAGCATGTTTATGTGCTCGCGCCGTACTATGCAGTGCCGTGCATGGCAGCATGTTTATGTGCTCGAGTCGTACTATGCAGCACGGTGCATGGCAGCATGTTTATGTGCTCGCGCCGTACTATGCAGTGCCGTGCATGGCAGCATGTTTATGTGCTCGCGCCGTACTATGCAGTGCCGTGCATGGCAGCATGTTTATGTGCTCGCGCCGTACTATGCAGTGCCGTGCATGGCAGCATGTTTATGTGCTCGAGCCGTACTATGCAGTGCCGTGCATGGCAGCATGTTTATGTGCTCGAGCCGTACTATGCAGTACGGTGCATGGAAGCATGTTTATGTGCTCGAGCCGTACTATGCAGTGCGGTGCATGGCAGCATGTTTATGTGCTTGAGCCGTACTATGGAGCACGGTGCATGGAAGCATGTTTATGTGCTTGAGCCGTACTATGCAGTGCCGTGCATGGCAGCATGTTTATGTGCTCGCGCCGTACTATGCAGTGCCGTGCATGGAAGCATGTTTATGTGCTCGCGCCGTACTATGCAGTACGGTGCATGGAAGCATGTTTATGTGCTCGCGCCGTACTATGCAGTACGGTGCATGAAAGCGTGTTTATGTGCTCGAGCCGTACTATGCAGGGCGGTGCATGAAAGCGTGTTTATGTGCTCGAGTCGTACTATGCAGTGCCGTGCATGAAAGCGTGTTTATGTGCTCGAGCCGTACTATGCAGGGCGGTGCATGAAAGCGTGTTTATGTGCTCGAGCCGTACTATGCAGGGCGGTGCGTACTATGCAGGGCGGTGCATGAAAGCGTGTTTATGTGCTGGAGCCGTACTATGCAGGGCGGTGCATGAAAGCGTGTTTATGTGCTGGAGCCGTACTATGCAGGGCGGTGCATGAAAGCGTGTTTATGTGCTGGAGCCGTACTATGCAGGGCGGTGCATGAAAGCGTGTTTATGTGCTCGAGTCGTACTATGCAGTGCCGTTCATTAAAGCTTGTTTATGTGCTCGATCCGTACTATGCAGGGCGGTGCATGAAAGCGTGTTTATGTGCTCGAGCCGTACTATGCAGGGCGGTGCATGAAAGCGTGTTTATGTGCTGGAGCCGTACTATGCAGGGCGGTGCATGAAAGCGTGTTTATGTGCTGGAGCCGTACTATGCAGGGCGGTGCATGAAAGCGTGTTTATGTGCTGGAGCCGTACTATGCAGGGCGGTGCATGAAGCGTGGTTATGTGCTGGAGCCGTACTATGCAGGGCGGTGCATGAAAGCGTGTTTATGTGCTGGAGCCGTACTATGCAGGGCGGTGCATGAAAGCGTGTTTATGTGCTGGAGCCGTACTATGCAGGGCGGTGCATGAAAGCGTGTTTATGCACGTTTGCCTGCATCACTGCCTGGCTGACAATCCTGTCTCCTGACTCAGCAGGCCAAGGATTAGCTATTCAGTGGTCAGTGAGTGAGAAGCAATGGTCAGTGAGTGAGAAGCAATGGTCAGTGAGTGAGAAGCAATGGTCAGTGAGTGAGAAGCAATGGTCAGTGAGTGAGAAGCAATGGTCAGTGAGTGAGAAGCAATGGTCAGTCGCGTGCGGCCACATGTTCCGCTTGAATGACCTGGCAATGGTCACGTGTATGTGCAGGCGTGAGAGCGTTCGAGATGGTGTGGCGTGAGTGAAACTGACCGGGAGGGCTGTTTCTCGATTCATGGAGAACGTGTAGAGAAAAGTAATGCTTGAAACGGTTGTCGGAAATTCGCAGACGTGAAGGATTCATTGCCTCACTTGTAAAGTGTCAGAAATGGAATATTGCCCCCCATCAATCATTTGATTAAAAACGATGACCTTGGAATATACTTTTCAGAAGCTGCAGTTAACTCGTTTTCCCAAAGCTGTATATTGTTTCTCTGCGGGGGATACTCAAAGGTCACACATCTAAGCACCAACGTGATATCAGCATAACTGTACAGCAGTGCAAGGGTAGTCAAGGCAGACAGCATAACTGTACAACAGTGCAAGGGTAGTCAAGGCAGACAGCATAACTGTACAACAGTGCAAGGGTAGTCAAGGCAGACAGCATAACTGTACAACAGTGCAAGGGTAGTCAAGGCAGACTGCATAACTGTACAACAGTGCAAGGGTAGTCAAGGCAGACAGCATAACTGTACAACAGTGCAAGGGTAGTCAAGGCAGACTGCATAACTGTACAACAGTGCAAGGGTAGTCAAGGCAGACAGCATAACTGTACAACAGTGCAAGGGTAGTCAAGGCACACTGCATAACTGTACAACAGTGCAAGGGTAGTCAAGGCAGACTGCATAACTGTACAACAGTGCAAGGGTAGTCAAGGCAGACAGCATAACTGTACAACAGTGCAAGGGTAGTCAAGGCAGACAGCATAACTGTACAACAGTGCAAGGGTAGTCAAGGCAGACAGCATAACTGTACAACAGTGCAAGGGTAGTCAAGGCAGACAGCATAACTGTACAACAGTGCAAGGGTAGTCAAGGCAGACAGCATAACTGTACAACAGTGCAAGGGTAGTCAAGGCAGACAGCATAACTGTACAACAGTGCAAGGGTAGTCAAGGCAGACAGCATAACTGTACAACAGTGCAAGGGTAGTCAAGGCAGACAGCATAACTGTACAACAGTGCAAGGGTAGTCAAGGCAGACAGCATAACTGTACAACAGTGCAAGGGTAGTCAAGGCAGACAGCATAACTGTACAACAGTGCAAGGGTAGTCAAGGCAGACAGCATAACTGTACAACAGTGCAAGGGTAGTCAAGGCAGACAGCATAACTGTACAACAGTGCAAGGGTAGTCAAGGCAGACAGCATAACTGTACAACAGTGCAAGGGTAGTCAAGGCAGACAGCATAACTGTACAACAGTGCAAGGGTAGTCAAGGCAGACAGCATAACTGTACAACAGTGCAAGGGTAGTCAAGGCAGACAGCATAACTGTACAACAGTGCAAGGGTAGTCAAGGCAGACAGCATAACTGTACAACAGTGCAAGGGTAGTCAAGGCAGACAGCATAACTGTACAACAGTGCAAGGGTAGTCAAGGCAGACTGCATAACTGTACAACAGTGCAAGGGTAGTCAAGGCAGACAGCATAACTGTACAACAGTGCAAGGGTAGTCAAGGCAGACAGCATAACTGTACAACAGTGCAAGGGTAGTCAAGGCAGACTGCATAACTGTACAACAGTGCAAGGGTAGTCAAGGCACACTGCATAACTGTACAACAGTGCAAGGGTAGTCAAGGCAGACAGCATAACTGTACAACAGTGCAAGGGTAGTCAAGGCAGACAGCATAACTGTACAACAGTGCAAGGGTAGTCAAGGCAGACTGCATAACTGTACAACAGTGCAAGGGTAGTCAAGGCAGACAGCATAACTGTACAACAGTGCAAGGGTAGTCAAGGCAGACAGCATAACTGTACAACAGTGCAAGGGTAGTCAAGGCACACTGCATAACTGTACAACAGTGCAAGGGTAGTCAAGGCAGACTGCATAACTGTACAACAGTGCAAGGGTAGTCAAGGCACACTGCATAACTGTACAACAGTGCAAGGGTAGTCAAGGCAGACAGCATAACTGTACAACAGTGCAAGGGTAGTCAAGGCACACTGCATAACTGTACAACAGTGCAAGGGTAGTCAAGGCAGACAGCATAACTGTACAACAGTGCAAGGGTAGTCAAGGCAGACAGCATAACTGTACAACAGTGCAAGGGTAGTCAAGGCAGACTGCATAACTGTACAACAGTGCAAGGGTAGTCAAGG
>JAWQFJ010018546.1:17500-22500 GCA_034096865.1 Theodoxus fluviatilis
GCCCGTCAGCTTGTGTGTTACCTCATCTTTGCTGTCTTTCCCGTACCCCTCTCATCGGACGAGTCCAATCGTGTGACCCGCCTGAGGAAGTCTAACCCTAAGAACTTGTCACTGATGCCAACCGTGATATTACCAACTAACATCTTTTTGTTGAAATATTTCTTCTGTGACGTCTTCCTTCTGATGAACAACAGATTACTGATTAGTGTTAAACATTGCGACAGGCGCACCACAAAAAGCCACGCTGAAGCGGAACTTATTAGATTAGCACATGAGCAATGGAAGAACCGTGCAGGGATCTCGTTGTCCTAGTGCCATTCAACAAGGACTCCATGCAAGGCGCGAGGTCACATCGAGCCTGTCTGTCCTGTTACGTCTGTAAAGCCTTTTCTTAATGAACAAATAAATATTGGCTAATATTCACCAAGTCTTGGCAAATTACTTATTGGCAAACATTCGGCAACTATTGCGCCAAGTCTTGGCAAATCTTTAGCTTCTTAATAGCTTGACGAAACCAATCCAAGATCTCGCAAACAAAGGACACTTGCAATATGGCATCACTCGGCACCATGCGCATACTGTAAGTATGCAATGGCTGTAAATGTAAACGAAGCGACATTTTTTCCCGCCATTGTACTCTGAGAGGATCTCGCGAATATCTAGCGCCAATAGCTATTGGCATTACCTGTCGAACCAGTATCCCAAGTCTTGGCAAATATTTACTAAGTCTTGGCGAAAACCAATCAAGAACCAGAACACTTGACCAAATATTCAGTGAATGTATCCCAAGACCCGGCAAATGTTGACCGTTTATTTGGCCAGTATTTGCCAAGACTTGGCAAAGACCAGTCAAGAGAGAGTTACGCTGTCCAAGCAACAGTGAGTAGCTGCGAGATGAACAAGCAAAGGATCACTTGATGTGGCAACAGAATATCTCGAAATGGTGTACTTATTGTTTTGAGATGCACGCGAACTCCTTAAAAATGTAATAAAAGAATGTTTAAACATTCCAAGCCTCTTGGTATGTATGAAGGAATGAAGGAATGAAGGAATGAAGGAACGAATGAATGAGGTTTTACAACTAATCAGTCTTTGTAGGCTACATGAGACGATTGATCACGAAATTGCTGGAACGAGTTGGAGTCAGAGCAAGGCAGGTCACGCATTCCCTAGCTATTCGCCGTTTACGAATCGCTGAGGGAAATACTGAGGGTCTTTCCTTCCCTCCGCAGACAGGGGAAAAGCCTCTTTGTAGTCATGTGACTGAATTGCGATGGCAACGAGGCACCGTAAAACGTAGCGTAGGAAAAGGAGCATATGCTATTGCTTTTGGAACAAAATGTCGTAATAAAATGTCACAAAGGCACCTGTTCTACTTGCAAACAGTGAAAAGTCGCCAGAGTGAATGCATATGCCTGAAGCATTCTATGAACAGTGATGACTGCTGAGCTTAGACTCGACACTTTTCCAGTTTGCAAACTGTGATGCTATCTGGGTAGGCTTCGTCCTTTAGGCGAACCTATTTCAAGGTTGCCATTTGCAAATTACGTCTCAGCATCGTAATGTTCCCTCATACATCATTGCAATACGATCGTAGATTGGAACTGTTATGTGCATAGCTGGAGGCAAATATAATTTTCTCTTCTTTCTGTTGATTAGCGGCGACCAAACTTTGCGTATCAATGAAAAGCTTTCTTTTATGAGATATTGTAGCATAACATGAAAAGTAAATATGAGGATTTTTTAAAATACTTATGACGATTCAAACGCAAAAGCTGGAGTAAATATAAGAAAATTGGGGAAAATATACTCTTTTTACTCCCACAAAACAATATCAGTCTTCGCCTGACAGTACAAATCTTTACAACGCGGCTTAAACAACAACCATGAGTAGGGTTACGAGCGCCAGATCCCTCGTATGCCTAAGAAACAATCCGGCAAATTTTGTGAAAAACGCCGTCACGTGACCCAAATTTGAACAAAGTAGTGACTTAACCCGTCTTATTTCATGCAAGATCCCGAATGAAAGTATGAAACGAGGCAATATCATTCACTCACATTCTCGTATATCAGCATGGTTTTTTCCCCAGTTGATTCCTCAACACAGTATCTCCTACATACGTATTTTTAAAGGGGGGGGATGACTTTGATTTGATTTATGTGGACCTCTTCCAGCTGTGCACATGCACAACAATACATAACGTTTTGAGGACCAATCATTGGATCGACTTGAAATTTAGACAAGGAAACGAAGTGCCGGGGACGGACCTAGTAATCCGGGTCCACTCCTTCCAGAAACTGCGTCTAGCTGTTCGCCAGAGTTTGGGGTGAGCCACATATCTTCGGAAAGAACGATGTTTGGTTCAGCAGCAACGTTTGATGTCGGATTTCTGTCAGAAGTTTCTTTCTTGCCCTGGGTGGATTTGTACGTTCTTGGCAGTTCTGAAACGTCGCCCAGCGTTTTGCAGGGTCCTCCGCGTGGCATGAGTGCTTCCAGTTTCCTGCATCTGCTGCTTTTTAGCCTCCATTTGAAGCATTTGAAAGAGCAATACAGATTAATGAAGAAAGAAAGTGGAAACACATTGAGAGTCGCGTCCCTTTGAAGAACAGGCGCAAATCTGAACTTATCTACAGATGAGGTTTTTTTTTACAATTCATTTTCAAAAAAGGATACAACTATCAAGGTTGGATCATAGTTATTGTAACAGAAATGTACATGCAAACACACAACTGCCCTCATTCCTGGAAAAATAATTTCACTTCAACTTAAATTTATCAAAATTACCTGCCATTCTAGCAGCACACTCTTCTAAATTCAACACATTAAACATAAATTTATTGTAGTCTTCAAATAAAGGCAATTCATTCATGGATCTTTTGTAATATATATGTTTTTTTCCTAGCAGAATGATATGGTTTGTACATTAATCATAATCTGGCGAGCCAAACAAAATATCTTACTTATTTGAAGAACAGGCGCAAATCTGAACTTTTCTACAGATGAGTTTTTTTTTTACAATTCATTTTCAAAAAAGGATACAACTATCAAGGTTGGATCATAGTTATTGTAACAAAAATGTACATGCAAACACACAACTGCCCTCATTCCTGGAAAAATAATTCCACTTCAACTTAAATTTATCAAAATTACCTGCCATTCTAGCAGCACACTCTTCTAAATTCAACACATTAAACATAAATTTATTGTAGTCTTCAAATAAAAACAATTCATTCATGGATCTTTTGTAATATATATGCTTCTTTCCTAGCAGAATGATATGGTTTGTACATGAATCATAATCTGGCGAGCCAAACAAAATATCTTACTTATTCAAATGAGTAATTAACATGAAATAAACAATGCAGATTGACAGTTGCGAGTTTTCGGCTGCTGGAGTTATCTCCTTTGCTGAAAAACTTAGCATACGATCGTGTTGAAATGTTGTAATGTATAGGATTTCTAGGGAAAACATGTCATCCAGCAGATTTCTTTCAACATTAGAGGACAACACAACAGTCTGACAACCTATCATGACATCACTAAACAAGCTAGAAATGGGAATAAGTGTGCGGAGACAGTGAATTTTATGTTACCGGAAAACGTGAAGGCTGAAGGTTTGATAAGGGGGGTAACTCTCTTTTCCCCATTCATCGGTAATCCGTACTTTTATCATTCAAGATCAATAATCTCATTATTCATTACACGGATTTTTATTCATGTCAACTATCTTCTGATAATCCTTTCTGCCCATAGCTGCAAATAACTCGTTGATTTTTTTTGTAGCTTATTCAAGGAATAATCCCCCAAAACCGAAATAGCTGATGGTATTGTATTCGATTTCGTAGAGTTATTTCCCATTATCACATTAATGACCTTGAAAACCAATTTGCGAGCAATATTGGAGGCAAACGCAAGCCAAAAAATGTCTAAGATCATCGGACTAATGCTTTATCCGTCACGAGTGATTCATTAACAAAGTTTAATCGAGAAATAGTCATATTCTTTAAAAGTCACAGACCGTAGGCGAACGCATCATGTATGCGAGCGGAGAACTGGGGATGTTCTGGTCAACAATAATTCCTGAACCACTTGGGAAAAGAAGCAGTCTGCACTAGAAAATACGCCCAAATACTCCAATTACACAATCCATAACATCCATTTTAGCGAGTAAGTGGTGCAAGTTTGCTACATTTACTCTGTTTAAACGTCGTGCGACATTATCGCTCCGCGTGGAGGATGAGACACTATGTGCAGCTTTAACCCCTGCTCATCCTTTCATTACTTATCACGGACATGATTTTTAATAAATCTAGCAGAAAAATGAATCAGCTTCAATTTGGGTCTGGTACCTTTCTTATATCACAGATTTTACAATGAAAACTTAATCAACATTTAAAAATACTGCATATTTCCAGAAACCCTGAAGCTTCAGCTTTCCACTGGTACAAAATGGCGCCTAATTCAGTGGTCCGGGATGGTACACCGGTAGTTTTCTACAATAAAGCAAAACGTTCATGTACACGTCGATCGTTGCCACTGATATCGTTATACCACAATCTTAAAACACTTTCGCCGAGATAATGCGTACATTTCGCACTGTCATCCAAATAAAAGAACTACATGAATAAATGAAAATAGAAAACCTTTGCCTTTTGAATACATATACGTAAGAATCTCGTTCCCGGAACCAATGGCAAGTTGGAGGCGTGGAAAGATAACTGTAGTATCAGTTCTCGGCTAGGTGCGTGATCGTAGCAGCGAGGCTTGCTGCTGCATTCTACTACTCCAACAGCAGATCTTGCACACCTTGCACTGAGCTGCACTGAACCACAGAAATGTACTCAGCTACGCAACAAGTTCAGAATTTCACGGGGGTGGGGGTGGGGTGGGGTGGGGTGGGGTGGGGTAGGGTGGGGGTGGGGGTGGGTGGAGTGGGGTGGGGTGGGGACATATAAGTGCATTTGAAGTTGGTAGCTCACTAGGAATAATCTTTTTATGC
>JAWQFJ010018546.1:27500-31728 GCA_034096865.1 Theodoxus fluviatilis
TAAGGGGCACTTGGGATTAGGAGCAATTATGGAAATGAATGGATATTCTCTCAGAGCATCAAGGTTTTCGAGAAGACTTTTTGGTTTCTTCAAGAGCTAAAAAAGAATAAATTATGCCTAGCTACTTGCTTTCATAGTAAGGTTTGTGCCCCCTGTTGAACAGATTCGGCCTTGTGCAAATGAATGAATAAGTATTTCAGGAGTTAAAGCAACATTAAACGAATGAAATAAACCTCAGCACCCAGACAACACTACCGATTCTCAAAATGTTTTGCTATATCAAATGATAATTCCAAGCTAGCACCACATCCTCGTGTAGAATTGCCTCCGATTTTCGTTTGTCTTTTCTAACCATGCAAAAACTGATGTGGACCCTTCAAAATGGTGTGTCAAAAAACATAGCATCTCGTGCAAAAAGAAACACGAGACGGAGGTGAGGCTAGACCGGCTACAGTATTCGGAAATATTGCTGTAAAAATCAGTGATGAAGCAATACTTTTCGTGAGCAACTGCAATGACTTATACTTATTTGTCAAATATTCTACAAAAAATGGGTACTTTAAAAAGAGCAGTTCTGTCACATAAGGTGCACCTCTTTGCTGCGGACACATGAGGTTGTGTGTTTTGTTTTGGAGCGCAGAACGTGAAGGCAAGATTGAACTCATGGCAGAGAACATTGAACTTTGAACTTTTATTTGATAGGCCAGAGGCCATTTTCCATGGACAGTGCTTCCGCTCTTCGTCTGAAAATGCTTCTCAACGTTGCGGCTAAACCTTTTATAACATGTCCAGCTGTTGATGCTATTAAACAGGCAACAGTATATGTAAATCTGGGGGGTTGGTGTGGTTTGCGAAATATTTTGTTCTCAGATCTTCACATACTGACATTGCAACTGAACTTGTATTTCATCCTCCTCCTCTTCTCCACAGTATGGACATGTAAAGTCACGATTTTCATTAAATGTGTTCCTGTGAGCATGAATAGTACTTTATGGCAGAGAAGCCACATGTTCGTCGAGGCACAATTCGCCATCAATAATGCTCGACTCGAATTTCGAAGTAGTTTGGTCGTGTTGTGTCGGCACGTAGAGAAAATGGCAATGCAATACTTGTCAATTGCTAGTAGTGTGGTGTCGGCACGTAGAGAAAATGGCAATGCAATAGTTGTCAATTGCTAGTAGTGTGGTGTCGGCACGTAGAGAAAATGGCAATGCAATACTTGTCAATTGCTAGTAGTGTGGTGTCTCTATCTCAATCAAGACACTGAACATAGCCATGGTGAACACTGGAAGAGAGTGACAAGTCTTGACCTGGATGTTTCATCGTAAATTACCCAGTGCCTTGTGTTGCTACGTGGCCAGCTTATTTTGAGTAGAAACTGATGTGAATACATGTATCTCTTTCTGCTTGATGCTTCATGGCGATAATTCATCGGGCAAATTGACTGATTGAGACATTGATCACTGCACATACACATATATTCTGCAGAAATATATTGCAAGCGTACTGTAAAGGCACGAAATGATGCAGAGATCAGTAGTAACAGGAGAAGCTCGTCAGGATTTTCTGAACGTGATTGCAGCACATAGTAGCCAAACTTCCTTTAAAGAAAGAAATGTATCGAAATGAAAATTGCACACATATTGTGCACACTGGATGTCGTTTCTACGTGATCTAAACCCCTCGCTTTCACTTTTGGTGGCACTGAAACAACACACGGCTGCAATACTAGCTGCTGATTTCGTCGTAAGCTCTCAACTTTGGCAGCCGAGAGTGAAAGCTCTCGAAGAAAAAAAATCCTGACCGTGTTAGAGTGTTCGATACAAGTACATTCAATAATATCATCCAACCACTGGAGCAGGCTCTGAAGGCACAGCGGCAAGGGCGTCCAGCTGATGAGCGTTCCGACTGCATGTATGGTCCACTCAATACATGAAAGGTACATTTGAAATAATGCATGCAACATAAGCGTGCAACATAGGACCCAGTGATATGACATGCTGAAATAAATAGTTAGCTAACCGTTCATACAGCCCGATAGGAGAACCTATGGGCGTATGTGTTTGCAGAAATGCAGTATCATCTGAACAGTTTTGAGTGTAGTATTGTATGTGGGTGAAACTACAATGATGACATGTTTATACTTAATTTCGTGACGTATTTCTCATAGACTAGTTCAACGACCTCTTTGAATGTGGTGCTTTTAGATACGCAAATATTACAGTTGTAAAAGTATAACGTTACAAAACGCTTACTGAAAAAGGGAAAAGTAACGTTGAAGCAACATTACAATTTATTGAGTGATATCTGCAGGTGTCACCCAGTGTACTCCTACGAATATTTTATGAGGGGAAAACCTATAGGAGAAAGTGTTGCCTCTGTCTCAAACATTTCATTTCGAAACTGGTTTTTTAAAACATAAAATCAATATGCTGCAAATTTGTTCATGTAAAAATACACGAGAGAGAGAGAGAGAGAGAGAGAGAGAGAGAGAGAGAGAGAGAGAGAGAGAGAGAGATGTAAATCGTACAGGCCCGAGTAGCATATTCACGTCATGATTTTAATTTAAAACAGATGCCTGATGTAAGAGTTATGGTCATATTTTCATGAAGTCAGGTACTAAAATAGAGTATTTGTTTGATATAAATAAAACCGAAACTTCTACGCATATCTTTTTGGCGTATACACAAAACAGGCAACGGTCTTAAAAAAGCACAATGTTCTCCTATAATAGTAAGAGAAAGATTGTAAAACTCTTCCCTTAATCTGTCAAGCACATGCAGACCCTGCAAGGCACCAACTCAGTAGCGTCGTAACGTGAAATGGTACAAAGGTGTCTTGATGGAAGAGATCTCCGAAAACTTCTACAAATAACAAAGAGCTTGAGACAGGTTCTCAACACATAGGTCTACATGCATTCAATTTTCTGTATCATCTGATTATGTATTTATTTGAGACACTCCATCAAAAGCCGAGGGAAAATTTGTCTGAAATGGAATTCTGTTATGTTGATTATTTCCTCGGTCCTATCGGTCCCCGGCACTCTGGCGCGAGTTGTTACGGAAGGAGTGATCGGCTGTTCTGGACTGGGAGTCTCCGCTGTCACTTATGCCAGTTTCAATATAAAAATTCCATTCGATGGTGTGAGTGTGAGTGTGAGTGTGGGTGTGAGTGTGAGTGTGAGTGTGAGTGTGAGTGTGAGTGTTAGTGTTTGTGTGTGTGTGTGTGTGTGTGTGTGTGTGTGTGTGTGTTGTATGTGTGTTTAAGTGTATGTGTGTGTGCGTGCGTGTGTGTGTGCGTGCGTGTGTGTGTGTGTGTGTGTGTGTATGTGTGTGTGTGTGTTTGAGTGTGAGTGTGAGTGTGTGCGTGTGTGTGTGTGAGTGAGTGAGTGAGTGTGTGCTTGTTTGTGCGTGTGTGTGTGTTTGCGTGTGTGTGTGTTTGCGTGTGTGTGTGTGTTTGAGTGTGTGTGTGTGTGCGTGTGTGTGTGTTTGAGTGTGTGTGTGAATGTGTGTTTGAGTGTGTGTGTGTGTGTTTGTGTGTGTCTGTGTGTGTTTGTTTGTCTGTATGTGTGTGTGTGTGTGTTTGTGTGTGCCTGTGAGTGTGTGTGTATGTATGTTTGTGTGTGAGTGTGTGTGTGTGTGTGTGTGCGCGCGCGCGCGTGTGTGTGTGAGTGTGAGCGTGTGTGTATGTGAGTGTGAGTGTGAATGCGTGTGTATGCATGTGTGTGTATGTATGTGTGTGTGTGTGTGTGTGTGTGGAGGATTCCTCTGCACATCATTCTGCAAATGCAGTGATAGCTTCTTCACACTACTTTCTTAGGGACATCATCGGAGCATACCACTAGAGGAGAAAAAAAGAGGGGGGGGGGGTTTCAATTTATCTCTACGAGATAGAAATTCTTAGGTCATTTCGGTTAATCTTAATTTTTTTTTAAATCAGAGAGTGACCAAATGGAACTCCTTTATGCGTGCACACGAAGTCGAAAATCCAACCTGTCAAATTCGAAGATTAGTTCTTCAAAGGCAGACCTTGTGTTCAACCTCAGCCGCACGCTGCTTTGTTGGCGCTCTCTCTGGTCATGTTTTAAACGTCTAATCAAAGACGCGGAGCCTGGGCTACGTCTGGCAAGGCCACTCTTCCTGATGAGCAGCGGCACACATCAAAGCATCGGAGCACTGGGACCGCATTCTCTCGCGCTCTCACTAACCTCCATGTCCAGATCTGAGTC
>JAWQFJ010018549.1:0-25000 GCA_034096865.1 Theodoxus fluviatilis
GGTCATAACCGCCGAAGTAGTTACCTCCCCTCACAGCCGTCGGCGGGTATAGTCGACAAACTGATAGGCATGTTTGAATCTGGCGCCGTTCGCTATGAATGTTGGGATTGTGAGAGCTCTCTACGCATGGAGACTGCACAGAAGAGCCTCGCTTTCATAATAGTAGTCGCCATATTGTTTCACTGCACGTGCGCGAATTTAGATCGAATTTTGAAGTTGCTGATCGAAGTAGACACGCTGCCGCTCGATTTCGACTGCGCAATGGCTGAGCTCGATCGTGATGAAGAGCGAATCTTCGAAATATTGTTTGATTCGGACTCTGAAGAAGAATTCCATGGGTTTACAGAGGAAGATTTGATCGAATTCGCCGCAGACAGTGACTCCGATGATGAAATCGAAGTTGAACAAGCCCAGTCGAAGATTCCGTGTGCGTACGACCACTCATGGTTGCCGGAGTGCCAGACCACGCCCTCTCCTCAACATGTGCCCGACGACATATCGGAATCCGATGCTTTTCGTCTGTATTTCAACGATGAAGTCGTTGACTTGATGGTTGACGAAACCAATCGCTACGCTGATCATGTGAAAGCGAAGGAAGGAAGCAACGCGGGAATCTATTCTCGAGTGAATCAGTGGCAGCCTGTCACTCGACCCGAGATGGCTGCATTTCTCGCCGTGCTGCTACTGACAGGACTGACTGGCAGATCTTCCTATAGCCTGCTCTGGACGACCGACCCGATCCTCGAGATGCCTGGATTTAGAAAGATCATGTCCAGGAACAGGTATTCGGCCATCCTGAGCTTTCTCCACCTCAACAACAACGAGACTGCCAAGCCAAAACAGGATCCAGACCATGACAAGCTCCACAAGGTGAGATCGTTTATCGATCTGCTGATCCCCCTGTGGCAGAGGTTTTTCTCCCCTGGGAAAGAAGTTTCTGTGGATGAGAGTATGGTGGCTTTCAAAGGCCGAACTGAACTGATGCAATACATGCCTTCGAAACCCAGCAAGTGGGGGATGAAAGCCTGGGCGCTGGCTGACTCTGCCACTGGGTATGTGTGGAACTGGAAAATGTACGTAGGCAAAGAAACTGTCCCACGGGAGCATGGTGTGGGTCATCATGTAGTGTGTTCCCTGACCCAACCACTCTTTGGAAAGGGACACATCACATATATGGACAATTTCTTTTCCTCCCCTGGCCTCTTCCAAGAACTGGTGCAATGTGGGACAGGAGCCTGTGGCACTTTTCGTGCAAATCGACGAGGAGTTCCTGACTCCATCAAGCAGGCCAAGCCAACTGCTGAACGACCACTCAACACTGATCGAGATGACAAGATCCTCTACATGACCTGGCAGGACAAGAGACCAGTCAACTTGATGACAACCGTCCACACCACCCAGACCTTCATGAAGGAAGTCAGGTCCAAACACCACCCCAACAAGAAGAGGATTGTGGAGAAGCCTGCTGCCATCGAGGCCTACACTCGACACATGGGAGGAGTGGACAGGGCAGACCGCCAACTATCCAACTACCTGATGTCCCACCGGTGTGCCAAATGGTGGAAGAAGCTCTTCTTCTATCTTCTGGAAATGTGCTTCTGCAACGCCCTGGTCATCTGGAAATTCAAAAAAGCTGGTGCCAGGGTGAGTGCAGAAAAGTTCCGTCTGCAGATTGCCCATGGCCTCCTTTCTGGCTACCAGGGGTCCACAGCAAGGCATCGAGGAAGAATGGCTGCCACTCCCCCTGACAGGCTTGTGAGAGGTGAGCATTACATTGCCATCAATCCCCATCGTCTGCCCTCAGGGAGAATATCCCAGCCCGACTGTGTGGTTTGCTCTGACAGGGATGTCAAGCGGCACCAGACTCAGTATATTTGTGAGAAGTGCCAAGTGCCTATGTGTTTTTATCCCTGTTTCAAGAGATACCACACCTTGATGTCCTTCAAGGTGGCCTGCACCCCTAATCTGCACAAAGAGTAGGCCCTACAGTTGATTCATCCACTCAAATAAAGGTTTGAAACTTATCACTTTGTTTGTTTTTTATTTGTGTTGTCTCTTTTTTGACTCACATGCGAAGCAAAAGTGAGTCTATGTACTGAGCCGTGTCGTCCGTCCGTCCGGGCGTCCGTCCGTCCGTCCGGGCGTCCGGGCGTCCGTCCGTCCGTAAAAAACTTAAACGTTGGATTTTTCTCGGAGACTATTAAGTCTATCAACACCAAATGTGGCATGATGGTGTATGATGACAAGGCATCAAAAAACATACATAGTGACTTGACCTTGCTTCAAGGTCAAGGTCACAGGAGCCATAAATGTGGTCTCAAAAACAGTCATTTTTCACATTTTCCCAATTTTCTCCCACGTTATTGAGAATGGCGACCTTAGCTACAAGTGGTATATAGGTCAAAGCAAGCCCTATCTTTTGATACCAGTTTGGTTGACCTTGCTTCAAGGTCAAGGTCACAGGAGCTCTTCAAAGTTGGATTGTATACATATTTTGAAGTGACCTTGACCCTGAACTATGGAAGATAACTGTTTCAAACTTAATAATTATGTGGGGCACATGTTATACTTTCATCATGAGACACATTAATTCACATATCATCAAGGTCAAGGTCACTTTCACCCTTATGAAATGTGACCAAAATGGGGTAGTGAACCACTATAAGTGACTATATCTCATGGTAGAAAGTGCCAATAAGCACCATTGTGCTTCCTATGTCTTGAATTAACAGCTTTGTGTTGCATGACCTTGGATGACCTTGACCTTGGGTCAAGGTCACATGTATTTTGGTAGGAAAAATGTGTAAAGCATTTCTTTGTGTATGATGTCATTGGTAGGTTTAGTTGTTTGACCTTGACCTTGAAGGTCACCTGAAGGTCAAGGTCATATAAAGGTCAAGGTCAAGCATGTGAGTCGTATGGGCTTTGCCCTTCTTGTTATTTTTTTAATCATATTGTATTGCATGGACATAAATTTCAGTGGGTCTATCAGAAAGAGCATTCAATTTTCTATCTTTCCTCCAAAAATGTTGCCTCTATAGCAAAGAATAAAATAATTGTATATTTTTAAACAGAAGAGGGGTCTCGGTTTTGGGGCACCTCCAGAAAATTACTGGCTGCAGGGAGTAAAAACCGTGAAAAATTCATGGCGTCCAGAGGGTTAACACGGTTCCGTAGCCCGCGAAAATCCATAAGACACTGATTGGGCAAAGTTTTAGAGGCGGGGAAAATTCTCATTACCGGTTGGACAATGATCACGTGGGATAGGCGACTTCAGGGCTCGATAGCGTCTATATGATCAGTTCAACTCCGTCGATCTGGATGGAAGGATGGGCGCGCATTGTCTATGCCGCTAACAGTTAAAGCTGCGCGGGCAGCTTTGCGAGCGAAGTCGATTCGCTTGGAGAAATTTCTCTGTGTCAACCCGTGCTGGGTTGGGCGCATGAGAATGGAAGGAGGATCTTCTGGTGGCTAGAGCGAAGTTCTATGGACAGACCACGGCCTGGGATTTTTGAGGTAATGGACTGCTTCGCCATATTACTCTTTTACCGCGTGGGGGGTGATTGACTATTGTTGGAACGGGAAATAGGTCATTCGTTCGCTTGATTGAATTGTGTCTCGGAGTCAAAGTAAATCTGTGGGAAAGGTGCCTACCTTCACTGGGGAATGTTTCGTGATTCACTCCATGAGAAAATGAGACATGTTAATTCAATTTCTCTCGCCGGGGGACGCGAGTAAAGATTTTTCAACTAAGGCGTCTGAGCCGGGCGCGTCGCTAAATGTTGAATTCTCACACGAGTAAAGTCAGAGGGGGGAGAAGGGTAGTTTCTTATCGGGGATTGTACGGTCATGTGTTTCAGGCTGCTTGACCGCTTGACTGATTGTCTACTGGGCGTTCCTACCTACTTGTATCTATCTACGCTACCGCTGCTGCTTCTGGTATTGCTCTGCGGTATCTACGTTCGAGTCTGTACGGATGGACTCCGCTCGTCTTACGAGCACCTTGTCGTTCCCGACGACGCTGCGCTGACACGGAGTCTGGCGCGAGGCTGGGAGAGCGACGCGGCGAGGCGCATGGGCGCTTCTTCTGCGACTGTGGTGGTTCTACAGTGTGCAAGTACATTTCTCTTCGTTAGCCACGGTGGCTACGATTTCGTTTAAGGGGGGACACGGCCTGCAGAATTTCATGAAAAATTTTCAGAAATTGAGTTTCGTGTTAAGCGCGGATTTGGAATCTACAACATCTCCGCTACACGTGTGTGCGATCGATTTTGCTGGCTTAGGTTTCAAAGTATTTTAAACCAATTTGTTTTGTAAGGTACCCACCGCTAGATTTAAAAAAAGTACTAACCAGGAAGCCAAAATGCACAGATTTGAAAGCTTAGTTTCAGCATCTTCCTTCCAAAGAACGCCACATGTTTGGTATCGCATCGAAGCTTCATTTCCCGGCTTTACGTTGCAACTGTTTCCGGTACCGAAGAATAATTACCGAAGGCACACGAAGTACAAATCGGAGGCCAGTGCAAACCAATGGAAAGCTTCGAAATAACGGCCTGTCTCTCAGCTAGGCTCTGATTGGCCGCTTGTGTGCGTGATCACAGCGTGATCAGGCGGAAGTGGCTGGCGGAAACGGCCGAACCGTACTTCGACTGGCGGAAGTGGTAGGCGGAAACGGCCGAACCGTACTTCGGCTGTTTCCGGCCTGAACGTCGGCCGCCGAAGCAAACATCGGTTCTTTCCGAAGTGTGCTTACAGCGCGCGAAAGTTCGCGCTATCTCGATCGAGACAATTCCACGGAAGATGCAGAAATGGACGGAAAAAGCAAGCCCAGAAAAGAAATTAAGTCGTGTCAACAGCCTCTGGAGGTTGTGATACAACAGCGATCGCGTTCTCATCTACAGACACGGCACTGAACGAAGCTGTTATCACGGCGGAAGTTGCCGTGATTACGCGATTCTTACAGAAAACGGGAATGTTTTGCTACAGGTGATGCTTTTCACCTAATTATCCTGATATTTTGAATTAAGATAATAAGTTGAAAGTTTGCTACAATGATAACAAATAAACGACACATTCAATGAGTTATGTTATTAAATTGTATCTGTTATGGTTCAGTTGTAGTTAACGTTTAATCTTTCTCAAACTTTAAAGTCAATTTTCTCATAATGTGGTTTTTATTTCTACGGTAGTGATTTTCTCCCCAAAAATAAAGTCACTTAGGATTGAGATAGCTTTCTGAAATTGTGTGTGTATATTTATGAATAAATATTGCATTCAATAAGACCAATCAGAAAGGTGTAGCTGAATTTGCTTAATTTTTGTAAAAATTTAATTATGTTATGCCCGGAGCACATTTTTTGGTTACTTGTTCTAAATTTCACTAAAATTATTTAGAAGTGTTAGTAATCCACTTATTATATCTTATTGAATAATATAGACCTTCTTCTTTGTTTACAATCATTGTTGATCATAAAAAGGTTATTAATTAAAATTTCACGGAGGGGAGAAAATTGGTATGTTTATTTTTCAGTTATTTTGCTATAACACAAGAACAACTAAGTCTTCAGCAATAAAATTTTGTTTAAATATACCTTCCAGTGTGTTTGTATTCTGTATAAAATTTCATTAGTATAGCTTTCATATTTGCTGAGTTATGATTTATTTTCTATTAATCCGTTTTTGTACGCCATGTCCCCCCTTAAGACTAGCATGGGTGCTTTTGGTAGGAGTCTAAACGAAACGCACCTACGGTTTGGGTGTGAAAGTCCACACGGTAGTGGCCTAATCATCAGGGGTAAGATCGATTAGAGGCAGGGGGGTGTTGGGGAGTGCTAGCACGCACACTCGCGAGAGGCGGTGTCGATGTGCGGCTTATCGGTTGTAGGTGGTGACATACAACGGGGGCAGGTGTGATAGATAACTTGATTCTCTCGTTAGGATGACATGTATCACACTGGCTTGGGTGATTAGGAGATACCTGCCGGAGTTCAGTAAATCTTTTCTCTGAACTTGACTGACTTGGGGTAGTGAGCAAGGTGCTTACGAGTCAGTGAAATCTCGTGACAGGAGAGGGGCGAAATCTAAAGGGGGCCTACCTGTTTGATGTGACACCGGAGCGTTGGGTACACGTCCGTCTACGGTGATTTACCAGTGACTTCCAGGAGAACTGTGTTTCTTCCAATAACTGTCTGAGTAGATTCAGGGACAGACTTCTTCTTTCAAGGGACTGAAGAGTGGGAGGGGGTAAAGGGTCACATGGGAATTATGCGGGATTTGTTGTGTTTTCTTACCTACGTAGTTCTGACAGCGTGTGTCGGGTAAGTCTACTTAGGATTGGAATCTTCTGGACTGAGAGAGAGTCCAGGACAGCGAAAAGGGGGTAAGGAGAAAACCTTTTCATTGCTTCTTCACATGTTTGCGTTGACATTGTGTCTGCTCGAAGGGTGATAGTTCGTGTGAACTGGCGAGCGAGGAAGGGCGACGCGTGAAAGGGGAGGTTGCACGCGGAGCGAGTCGGTCTGTTTACTTTCCACTAGTCTGGCGTTTGGGCGGATATACGTCATTGCTAGAGGGGAAGGGGGAGGAGCTTAAAAGGGGTTCGGGGGTTCATTGACATGCAGCGACAGGCAGATGTTGTTGTGCGGGGTTGAGTCAATAGTAACTCTGATTGTAATAATTCGGAGCAAGTTTCTGTCAAATCTTCTTGGAGGAGATTGTGTTTGGATCGGGTTTTGGGGGAAGTTTCAGGGTATTTCCATTTAACAAGGGGGTGTTGAATGTTTTGGAGACTGGTCACAATTTGAAGTGGGAGTGACTCGGTTGTCATGTCCTAGTGTTTGATTCACTTCTATTGTGTGACAATATCCTTATCGTTCTAAAGACGCACTTCAGAACGAGTGGTGGAAGGAGATGTATATTTCGAGCCAGAGCTGCTTGCTGATTAAATCCCAGTTTCTGGCAGAATGTTGAGTGAGAGTGGAGAAGTGGAGATTGTTTTTTTCAGTACACTAGTTACATCAACCTAGTCACCGGTGACTTAGGAAATTGATTCAGTGTATGGGTTTGACCATTTTTGACTTGTTTCTCATTTCTCTGTTTTGGGGTTGTTGTTGTTGTTGTTTATTTTTCTGACTTTGTACAGGAAGCGGAAGTATCCCATCTCTCCCGCTGCCCTGACTTGTCCTGGGTTCTTTTCTTTTGTTTTTCGTTACCACCAACCTACCCTGTCCTTTGCGGTACTTGTGCCGCGGGGAGGGGTTTGTGTTTTGAATAAATTCATTGTTATTTTTAAATCCTGATTCAGTGGTTTGTATTCACTTGTGTTTCTGACATTGCTTGATGTTCATGGTGTCCCCCCAAGGAGTGGAGGTTTAGTTTAGTCTGTAAACTATTTGTTTATCGTGGTTGCCTTTCCCTTAGACGACTACGTCGTTCTTTGGGGAGGAACCTCCAACTAACCAAGTTAAGGTAAACAAAAACGCGACAAAGTTTTAAACGGACGCCCGGACGCCCGGACGGACGAAATGGGTGAGTACATAGACTCACTTTTGCTTCGCATGTGAGTCAAAATGGTTTTGTTTTACGTAAGAGTTTTAGATCTAACCATACACAGACCCGCCCCATCTCCCCGACCTGATTTGTAAAAGGTGAACAGCTCGAGAAATCAAAACTTGACTTCTTATTCAAAGCAGCTCTACTGATGTTCATGGCCACTGGCCCTGCATAGCCCACACCATGGCTGAGAGGTCTAAAAGATTTCATTCATCCATTCACTTACTATCAACTTGATCATTCATTCATTCAATTCATTCGTCCATTCCTTCCTTCCTTCCACTCACTTTCTCCAGGGCAAGAGCTTCTTCTGCTTGTAGCAGTCGCTGATCCAGTCCTTGGTGACTATGAAGCCCTTGCCCCGCACCTGCGCGTACTTGGGTGTGTTCTCAAAGGCACAGCTGCAAGTACAAGTTCTTCTTAGGTTTCAGAGCCACATCTGGAGGTAAGGAGAAAAAAAAGAGTGGGGTGGGGGTGGGGGGGTGTTCTTGAAGACAAAATGCAAGTAAGAATAAGAAGCAGAAAAAAAAAACATTTTGGAGGCAGAGCTGTAAGTGAAATGTTTAAAAGTTCTCAAAGGCACAGCTGTGAGTTAATTTAAATATATATAAATACATTAATTAAAAAAATTAATAAACAAACAAACAAACAAACGGATGAATAAACAAATAAATAAATAAACAAATAAATAACAAACAAACAAACAAATGAATGAATAAACACAAATCTGCAACAATGAATGACTATAAAAGAGTGTCCAGAGTGGTTTGACAGAATAATTTTTTCTTTCTAATCATGTTCTGTACAGTGCCCAACTGTACTGTAAAGCACTGTAACACACTATACTGCACTGTACTGTTCTGTACAGTACCCAACTGTACTGTACAGCATTGTAACACAATATACTGCATTGTACTGTTCTGTACAATACCCAACTGTGATGTACAGCATCGTAACACACTGTACTGTATGACACACTATACAGTATACTGCACTGTACTGTATGACACACTATACAGTATACCACTGTACTGTATGACACACTATACAGTATACTGCACTGTACTGTACTGTATGACACACTATACAGTATACTGCACTGTACTGCGTGGTGCTTACATGAGGTGGGTACAGCCGCGGCCCCAGTCCGGCCGATACTTGGCCCCCATCTCCATGGCTTTGTCTCGCAGCTCCCCTCTGAAGGGGTTCTGGAAGCCACTCAGCACAAACACCACACGCGACATCAGCTCACTGAACTTCTTGGCGTCCGACTTCTTTGGAGGCTCTGCTGCAGGCCAGAGAACCAGATAAAAAGATGCAAAAATACGGGATGACAAAGTGATTGATCTATGACGAAGGTTTGTTGAAACTACCTGATTGCTGAGTTGAGGTTACTGGATGAGAAAAGAAACAATCTTTTAAATCTTTCAGTTAAGAGAAATTTAGAATTTTTAAATAAACAGTTCAGTTGAGAACAAGAGTGTTGGTCTCTATATCAAAGCCTGTGGCAAGAGAAAGCATTCGTAACACTTAGTTGAGGTGCTGTTGTCATCAATGCTATCATCATCATCATCATCTTTTTCTTCTCTTTGTATATCTGTAGCTTGATCATTGCCAATTTAATTGCCACATCACTGTCACTACAGTCATAGTTAACTTCATCATCACCATTATCATCATCATTAGCATAACTTCTTCATTACTTATTATCACTGTCATTGTTCTCCTCTTCATCTTCCTATCACCATCGCCGCTGCTGCCACCACCACTACCACCACCCTCACCATCATCATCAGTTCCTCATTACAACTATCATCATCAAGGTCATCATCATCTTCACCCCCACCATCATCATCATCACTATCATCAATCATCAATACCACCACCACCACTACTACCATGATCATCATCATCATCATCATCATCATCATCATGTTCACCACCACCACCACCACCACCACCACCACCACCATCACCACCACCACCACCACCACCACCACCACCACCACCACCACCATCACCATTATCATCATCATCATCATCATCATCATCATCATCATCATCATCATCATGTTCACCACCACCACCACCACCACCACCATCACCACCACCATCACCACCACCACCACCACCACCACCACCACCACCACCACCACCACCACCACCATCATCATCATCATCATCATCATCATCATCATCATCATCATCATCATCATCATCATCATCATCATCATCGTCGTCGTCGTCATCATCATCATCACTGCTTACATTTGACCTTCTTCAAAGGCGGGGTGCTTTCTTCCTTGGATGCGGAGGAGGACACTGAAGTGATGCTGGTGGACTGTTTGCGCAGCGTCGTCTTTGCTGGCTTTATCTCTTCCTCCTCATCGCTGCTCACATCTTGCCTCCTCTTGCTCTCAGCCTGGGAAGGAAGGAACGAAGAAATGATGAGAGAGAGAGATAGAGAGAGAGAGAGAGAGAGAGAGAGAGAGAGAGAGAGAGAGAGAGAGAGAGAGAGAGAGAGAGAGAGAGAGAGAGAGAGAGAGAGAGAGAGAGAGAGAGGCAGGCAGGCAGGCAGGCAGGCAGGCAGGCAGGCAGGCAGGCAGGCAGGCAGGCAGAGGCAGAGGCAGAGGCAGAGGCAGAGGCAGAGGCAGAGGCAGAGGCAGAGGCAGAGACTGAGACTGAGACTGAGACAGAGACCGACAGAGACAGAGACAAAGACAGAGAAAGAAGAAGAGAGAGTTCCCAAACAAAACATAACAAAACACAAGTAAGAGAGAAACCTCACCAACATAAATCACAATGCACTTCACTTACACTTACCGCAGGACTTTGGTCAGCCTTGGAGGAAGATGGGGTGGAGGCGCTAGTGGCGGAACCCTTCAGATCATGGAATGCTCTCTTGGACTCCTCTGCCAGTCTGGAGGCGGCGCGGGCAGCTGCTGCAGCTCCTGGGAGATGAGAAAGAGTGAGAGTTTTGATAGTGGATGTGCCTGCTGGGTTTTCATCATGAAGATAAGGGAAGTAACTGAAACACAATTGGATAGTTGTCTCCCTTCCAGAAGTTTTGTAAGAATGAGGTTAGGTTTGTGCATTGGTGGAATATAAAATGTTATAGCACAACAATTAGAAACTTTCAGGAATGAAAGTATTGTGTGATAAAATCATACTATGAAATTACACATGTAAAATAGCATCAATTTATATACAGTATTTTGTTTTCATCATTGGTGATTTATTTCTGTTATTACTTCAGACAGTGCAACAAATTCCTCTGAAGTCATTTTTTCTTTTCTTTTCCTGCTTCTACTTCATCTTCCACTACTACTATGATTATCAATGCTGTTGTCGTTATCTTCATAATCATTATCTTCATCATCACCACCATCAACGATAATACCCTGGTAACATCATTTGAAACTCAAATTTAACCACATGAATCCTGCAGAATCAAACCTACACCCTAACGGCTGAACACATTCTGCAGGAATGCAGGAACCACCGGCTGCTGCGAGAGGACGTTTGGCCAGAACCAGCAAGCATTCAGGAAAAGCTGCACGGCAGGGTGGAATCTCTCCAGAAGACAGCCCATTTCATCCTTGACTCTAAAATCCAAGTGTGATGGCATTCGAGAAGAAGAAGAACTTCAGCCATTCTTTCATTTACATAAGATTGTAAATCAGAATAGTCAGACAAGCTGCGAGGTCAACAAGTGCCCCTCGAACATCTCTCTGCAGTCGTTACCAACGCCCCCTCTAACATCTCTCTGCAGTCGTACACGCCCCCTCTAACATCTCCCTGCAGTCGTTACCAACGCCCCCTCTAACATCTCTCTGCAGTCGTTACCAACGCCCCCTCTAACATCTCTCTGCAGTCGTTACCAACGCCCCCTCTAACATCTCTCTGCAGTCGTTACCAACGCCCCCTCTAACATCTCTCTGCAGTCGTTACCAACGCCCCCTCTAACATCTCTCTGCAGTCGTTACCAACGCCCACTCTAACATCTCTCTGCAGTTGTTACCAACGCCCCCTCTAACATCTCTCTGCAGTCGTTACCAACGCCCCCTCTAACATCTCTCTGCAGTCGTTACCAACGCCCCCTCTAACATCTCCCTGCAGTCGTTACCAACGCCCCCTCTAACATCTCTCTGCAGTCGTTACCAACGCCCCCTCTAACATCTCTCTGCAGTCGTTACCAACGCCCCCTCTAACATCTCTCTGCAGTCGTTACCAACGCCCCCTCTAACATCTCTCTGCAGTCGTTACCAACGCCCCCTCTAACATCTCTCTGCAGTCGTACACGCCCCCTCTAACATCTCTCTGCAGTCGTTACCAACGCCCCCTCTAACATCTCTCTGCAGTCGTTACCAACGCCCCCTCTAACATCTCTCTGCAGTCGTTACCAACGCCCCCTCTAACATCTCTCTGCAGTCGTTACCAACGCCCCCTCTAACATCTCTCTGCAGTCGTTACCAACGCCCCCTCTAACATCTCTCTGCAGTCGTTACCAACGCCCCCTCTAACATCTCTCTGCAGTCGTTACCAACGCCCCCTCTAACATCTCCCTGCAGTCGTTACCAACGCCCCCTCTAACATCTCTCTGCAGTCGTTACCAACGCCCCCTCTAACATCTCTCTGCAGTCGTTACCAACGCCCCCTCTAACATCTCTCTGCAGTCGTTACCAACGCCCCCTCTAACATCTCCCTGCAGTCGTTACCAACGCCCCCTCTAACATCTCCCTGCAGTCGTTACCAACGCCCCCTCTAACATCTCCCTGCAGTCGTTACCAACGCCCCCTCTAACATCTCTCTGCAGTCGTTACCAACGCCCCCTCTAACATCTCTCTGCAGTCGTTACCAACGCCCCCTCTAACATCTCCCTGCAGTCGTTACCAACGCCCCCTCTAACATCTCTCTGCAGTCGTTACCAACGCCCCCTCTAACATCTCTCTGCAGTCGTTACCAACGCCCCCTCTAACATCTCCCTGCAGTCGTTACCAACGCCCCCTCTAACATCTCTCTGCAGTCGTTACCAACGCCCCCTCTAACATCTCCCTGCAGTCGTTACCAACGCCCCCTCTAACATCTCCCTGCAGTCGTTACCAACGCCCCCTCTAACATCTCTCTGCAGTCGTTACCAACGCCCCCTCTAACATCTCTCTGCAGTCGTTACCAACGCCCCCTCTAACATCTCCCTGCAGTCGTTACCAACGCCCCCTCTAACATCTCCCTGCAGTCGTTACCAACGCCCCCTCTAACATCTCTCTGCAGTCGTTACCAACGCCCCCTCTAACATCTCCCTGCAGTCGTTACCAACGCCCCCTCTAACATCTCCCTGCAGTCGTTACCAACGCCCCCTCTAACATCTCTCTGCAGTCGTTACCAACGCCCCCTCTAACATCTCCCTGCAGTCGTTACCAACGCCCCCTCTAACATCTCTCTGCAGTCGTTACCAACGCCCCCTCTAACATCTCTCTGCAGTCGTTACCAACGCCCCCTCTAACATCTCTCTGCAGTCGTTACCAACGCCCCCTCTAACATCTCTCTGCAGTCGTTACCAACGCCCCCTCTAACATCTCTCTGCAGTCGTTACCAACGCCCCCTCTAACATCTCTCTGCAGTCGTTACCAACGCCCCCTCTAACATCTCCCTGCAGTCGTTACCAACGCCCCCTCTAACATCTCTCTGCAGTCGTTACCAACGCCCCCTCTAACATCTCTCTGCAGTCGTTACCAACGCCCCCTCTAACATCTCTCTGCAGTCGTTACCAACGCCCCCTCTAACATCTCTCTGCAGTCGTTACCAACGCCCCCTCTAACATCTCTCTGCAGTCGTTACCAACGCCCCCTCTAACATCTCCCTGCAGTCGTTACCAACGCCCCCTCTAACATCTCTCTGCAGTCGTTACCAACGCCCCCTCTAACATCTCCCTGCAGTCGTTACCAACGCCCCCTCTAACATCTCTCTGCAGTCGTTACCAACGCCCCCTCTAACATCTCTCTGCAGTCGTTACCAACGCCCCCTCTAACATCTCCCTGCAGTCGTTACCAACGCCCCCTCTAACATCTCTCTGCAGTCGTTACCAACGCCCCCTCTAACATCTCTCTGCAGTCGTTACCAACGCCACACGAAGAAAAAGACAGAACCAGGGTTTCTGCAGACTTCCAGGAAACACATTTCAAAACTTTTCCACGACTTTTCCATGACTTAAAAAATAAATAAATTGGAATGACATTTTCTTACACACATCTGTGAAAATTTACAACTGTTTCACACTGCTAGGGTCTGAAATTGAAACCTGGATAAACTGAATGCATAAACAGACAGGGAGGAAAAATATGTAAAACTTTTAAAGGTGAAAAATATGACATGCCGAGAAGCATAATCAAAAACATCTTAAGTCGATGCAGATATTTCAAAACTTTTCAATAACATTTCAGTTTCAGCCAAAAGTAACATTTTTTTCAAGGACCTTGAAAAATGATTTTGCAAATTCAAACTTTTCCATATTTTACATGACCAGGGCCCGTATTCACAACGGCGATTTATCGGCGATTTATTTTAACTCCGATTTATCTCTAAACTCAGACGATTCCAACTGCCTGTTCCGCTCTCCCTTGGCTGGAAACCAGTATATATAGCAAAGCGCAACCTAGGATCCTCTGACGAGCGTACCTTATCTAACCGATCAAGATAACGCGGGGCTAGGGGATAAATCGAGTGTTAAAAAGATAAATCGCCGTTGTGAATACGGGCCCAGGGCAACTGTATAGAACGCCTTTTGCAAGATCTGACTCGACCATGGCAGTACACCTACATCCGGTTACATTTCACTCCCAGCATGCACTGCACGATTTGGTGCTCCTTCGCTCCATCAGCTGTGAGACCGGTAAGTGCACTGTGAGCAATGTAAATGCTGTCTGATGGTGATTGTGGTTGGTGATGGATTTCTACTGTCATTATGCACAATCTTCGCTTTTGTATAACGCTCATGTACACTGCAAGAGTTTCATTCTGTAGAGTGACATCTTGTGCACTTCATTTATTTTACATGAAGATTCATTTTCACCACATCAATGTGATACATGTTTTATTATATTTTCTTATAAAGTTATGCCATACATGGATATATATGATTTTTAACCCTTACTGTCGGCCAAGCCCGATGGTCATGGTATATGCCGCGTGTGATGGGGGCTAGAGGTTATCTAATCTTCTCTCTGTTGTGATTGGTCTTGAAGCAGATTGTTTGCTGCCACTCTATGGAGGAAGGGTTTCTACATGTCCATACAAGTCGCTGGGGCTGGAGGTCATGAACTTTTCCCCTCAAAGTGGGTCATGCAATCAGTCATAATTATGACACCATGGTAAAGGTTAATGGAGCCATGGTTTTTAACCTCATGTTATGGACATGGATGGATGGATGGATGGATAGCGTTTTACGGCAATCAATCAGCCTTTGTAGGCTATGTAAGGACATTAAGCACAATGATCACTAGAACAGTTTAAAGTAAACGTAAACCAACTCACGGTGTCTTTAGTTATTCGCCTCTTACGAATCGGGTAGGGAGATGCGATGGGTCAATTCTCACCCCGAACCCACAGGGGGGATCTTGTGGACAAATGAACTATCATTATCATCATTAGAACAATGCCAGTCTACCATGCTAAATCAAAGATGTCGAACTTCGACATACCGCCATGTGCAGGTGACGCCTTCTCAGCACTTCGACTTGCAAAGAGAACTCCTGCTTGGATGTCATCATTGTCATCATCATTGTCATTGTTGCCATCAGGTCTGATAAGGAAGGCTCCCAGTTTCTTTTGGACAGTGGCCTTGTGGGGCTGGAAAATAAAAACATAATGGTTCAATTCACGGATGCACTGGTGTGGCTGCAATAATCAGTCAACACAGGCACATCTCAAACTTAGCTGTGAGTCTGGATGAAAATGTAGTTGCTGTTCCTCTTCTCGAACGCCGTCACCCTTGGAGACCAGTGTCTGTGATGGAGTGTGCTGTCCTGCGCAGTTGGTCCAGCGGTCCATGCAGTATTTCGGACACAGCCACTGGTTGTGGCCACGACTCCTCTCTTAGTGTGCGTCGATTTTTGCAGTCCTGGAGAACGTGCTCAACAGTCTCTTCTGCTTCTCCACAACTGCGTGTCGACGTTGGGGAAAGATGGAGTTTTCGGTGCACGTGGTATCTCAGCCTGCAGTGCCCCGTCCTCAGTCGGAGGCTTGTCACCTGATCTTGTCTGGACAGCTGGTGGTAGCTGTCCTCCGGCTGTTGTGTCCGGTACTGAGATTTGATGATGGTGATCATCTCTGTAGTGGCGACTTCATTGTTTTCTTGTTCTAAATCTCTGCTTCCAATTTAGCTAGTTTGTCAGCTAGCATCATACCCGAAGATGCTGTTTGTAGAAGAAGGGCTTTCCAACAAACACATGTGCACAGGAATGCATACACACATGTCATAGACCTCCTGCAGTCCCAAAAGACTAAGGACAACAGCACACTCAAGGGTCACACCAGGTCAGAGGTCAGCGTCTCCTGTGGCTGCCGAGTCCCACACAGAAGAGGCAATCTCTGCCGCAGCCTTCACAGAGGAACACGGGGGAAGTTCCGTCTGCTTGGAGTGGGGTCTTCCTCTCTGCCCGTCTCCCTGGTGCCGGCTTCCAGTGCCTCTCCTCCTGTCTGGTCAGGGCGTCCCGCACTGTCTGGTCAGGGCGTCCCGCACTGTCTGGTCAGGGCGTCCCTCACTGTCTGGTCAGGGCGTCCCGCACTGTCTGGTCAGGGCGTCCCGCACTGTCTGGTCAGGGCGTCCCTCACTGTCTGGTCAGGGCGTCCCTCACTGTCTGGTCAGGGCGTCCCTCACTGTCTGGTCAGGGCGTCCCTCACTGTCTGGTCAGGGCGTCCCGCATTATCTGCCATTATCTGCCTGCAGCTGTCCTTTTCCCGTGCAACAGTCATCCATGTGTCGTTGTCGACGGCCACCACCTTTAGATCCTGTTTGTATTTGTCCTTGAAACACACATACACACACACATATATAAACATGCACAGGCATTCTCTCCCTCTGTCTCCTCTCTCTCTCTCTTTCTCTCTCTGCCTGCCTCCCACCCACCCCCACCCCCCACCCCACCCTCCCTCTCTCTCTGTCTCTCTCTCACTTCCTCTAGTCCAACATGGGTCCAATGAATTTTTCTATGACAATGCTGAGAAGCCCCAGAAGGTATTTGGAGGGGAAATTGCACTGCAGATGCACAATGAATGTCTTTCTCAAAAATACGAAGACATTAAAAAAAGAACCAAACCAAACCAATTAAACAAACATCAAACATTTATCAGTAGCCAGACTGCATGTTCCCAAAGAGAGTTGATACATGCTGGAGTGAATACGGTGAATATAAAGCCAGCACTTTTTAAATGCATCATTACTCATCAAGATACATGTATCCTGATATATTTAGAATCCTCTGTTTCACAAGAAAATGCTACATGAGCAGACAGGTCAGTGATCACGGATGTATGAGAAGAAAATGAAATTATCAACACTTGTTTCTAAACACGACACTTACAGTGCACGTAGTTCACGTCACACTGCAGACATACTGTGGACAAAGCACAGATATACTGCATATTTCTCACAGTGGGAATTCACACACTGTAAAAGTGTTCGTTCCACATGGAAATACAGTGTTTCGGTCACTTACCTCTCCATCATCTTTTCCTTCTGAAGGCGTGTGAAACTTGACAAAGGAGAGGCCATACGGGTTGTTCTGAAATGAAAATGTGACCATTCATCATCAGTCGTTGCTGATGTAGTTATTGTTGTTGTAGTTGTTATCAACCCCTAACATACACAAAAGCAAGCAACGACGACCCCTAGATACAAAGTAAGACATGCTGGGTAAACGTATCCATTTGTATACATATGTGATGGGGTGCAGGCAGTGCTAGCAGTTTAGCCTCTCTCGTTCACGTTTAGAGAGAATCAAATTGCTTTTCCTCCCGGTTGTGCAGCCATCGATTGCATGATTTTAGTAGTAGATTCCTTTTGTGCAGTATCGATAAAATGAATTTGCACGGCAATTTTCTTAGTTTCGTGGCGTTGCATATTTGAGACAGTTGGAAGGAGAATGACGTCATAGGAGAGATGGAAGACAGAGAGGAGAAGGTGATGAGGAGGGAGGGTAGCATGAAAGAGTTTTAAAAGTATCCAGCCCACTTGTCCTCTCCACGTCCCGTCCATGCTAGTACATCTCCTGTCATGCTTGACAGCCACGCACCTACCTCACATATATGCAAACCTTGACAATGAGAGGACAGAGAGAGACAGAGACAGAGAGACAGACAGACAGACAGAGACAGAGTGAGACAGAGAGTGTGAAAGAGAGTGTGAAAGACAGAAGAGAAACAAAGGATGAAGAACCAGAGAATGCTAATACATTTTATAAAGGAAATTATGAGAACACAAACTCACTCTCTCTCTCTCTCTCTCTCTCTCTCTCTCTCTCTCTCTCTCTCTCTCTCTCTCTCTCTCTCTCTCTCTCTCTCTCTCTCTCTCTTGCACACACACACACACACACACACACACACACACACACACACACACACACACACACACACACACACACACACAGAGTGAAACAACTTAATGTTGCAACTCCCCCTAAGCACAGCAATAAAGCAAAGACAATATGATATCACTGCTGACCTTGTTGAAGGGCTGGGTGCAGACAATCTTCACACGGTCCCATTTTTCCTGCAGAGCTGTCTTGGAGAGTTTGTCAGTGCCAAACATCCGCACGCTGTTTCTGTTGGTGCCATTTCGGCTCTCCACAGGAGTCATGAAGGACGAGGCTACAAGCAACACCTGCAAAAGAACATCTCCAACCAGGTGCTGTGTGTCTGACTGTCACTGATCAGTAAGTTAACAGAAAAGTGCAAAGTCTTGTCAGAAGCAAAACAGCAGTGAAAATATGTTCAGGCCATATGTCTTGTTTGAAATACCTTTTTCTTATTTTTTTAAATATATATAGAAAAGTGAAACTTTGTGTTTAAAAGCTGATTTGTGAACTAAAAAAAAAAGAAGTTATATTTATTTTTGGAGGAGCTTGCTTTTGACTGAGCGAGAAGTTATATGACTTGGATTTTGTGACGCAGTATGTTAACTACTGTGACGTAATACATTCAAAGAGGGACGTAGTGCATTCAAAGTGGGAAGTAGTACACAAGCAACTTGGTGTCAGTTGATGAGAATTTGTTTGAAATGCCACTTATTTGGCTGTAGGAGGTATTTTAAACAAGTATGCTGTTGTATTTCTGTAGATATCCTCAAAAGTCAAATACTGTTTGAAAAACACTCCTAACTTAGCAATTTTCCTTTGAGGATTTCAATAAAAACAAGACTGTATACTCCCCTGCTGTTGGATAATGTCAACCAGAGAGAATAATTTTTACAAAAGTGTCGGAAAAATGTCATCGGCTGTGTTTTCCTGCTCACTGACATACTGCTAACTCTTCTTCTTTGATAAATTTGACTTTGTCCATTGGTTGCAGATGGAAGACATTTGTAGCAGACTTGGAAAAGATCAGAAAGAGACATTTAAATAATGGATGGATGGATGGATGGATGGATGGATGGATGGATGGATGGATGGATGGATGGATGGATGGATGGATGGATGGATGGATGGATGGATGGATGGATGGATGGATGGATGGATGGATGGATGGTGTTCTACGGCCTATCAGCATTTGTAGGCTATGTAAGGCCACTAAGCACGAAAATCACTAGAACAGTTGAGTAAACGCAAATCAAGTCACAGTGTCCCTAGTTATTCGCCTCTTACGAATCGCGTAGGGAGACGCGGTGGGTCAATTCTTATCCCGAACCCACAGGGGGAATGTTGAAGCAAGAAATTTCAAACTGGCCAATTCTTGTATTTACACATTCAGGCCAACAATAAGAACGACAAAAGTTGTTGTTATGGTAACATGGCCCTCTAAAATAGTCAGTTGGTAGGTTCGACTTTTTTTTCCTTTTTTTTTGTCTCTCCAAACTGAGACTGTGCACTTTTCTGTAAGGATATGTGTGTGTTTTAAAAATCATCATGTACACAATACATTCGTCGGACCGTAAATCAAAATTTCTCTTTCACTGAAAACACTTTCTTAACTTAAATAGTGCTCATAGGGAAATGTGTTGTACACCTTCCATTTCTTTCTATTTTTACTTTTCTTCTTATTCACCAAGATTAAAAAAGTTTCTAATCTGCAGGGAAAAGTAGGGTCAGTCAGGAAACTATAGCCACAACTTTTTTTTTGGGGGGTGGGAGATGGGGGTGGGGGGTGGTGGGAGGGGGGGGGGGCTGGCCTTATTGCCAGACAGCATTCAAATGCCATTCCAGCTAAGGCAAAAGAAAAACAAAAGTGGTGGCAAAAAAACACACCAAAAAAGGTCGGCCTGAACTTAATTCAATCTTCTTCTTTTTTAATAGAAGAGGCCAGATTCAACACAAATCAACATATCCCTTTTGCTGAAAATGCTTTTAAAAATGTTTTTATAGTGCATTTCCCAGGTGCTCATTGGGCAGGGAAAATTACTGACAATTTCTTTCTCTGTGTGTTTTTTGCACGATTAAAATATAGAGTCAGTCTGGTTACCATAGCCAGAACTTAAAAAAAGAAGATTTGGCCTAAGGATGTTGCGGAGCAGCTCATGGTTGACAGCAGACTTGCAACAAGTCCATCTCGCTCTCGTCCCCCCCACCCCCCCCCCCCCCCCCCGCCCTTCCCTACCTGGTAGTCCTGATCTGAAGAGGCTGTGGCTTTCCCCACCAGCACCTCAACGAAGGCCGAACCCTCATTGCCTATGTCCATGCTGTGGATTCTGGAGGCTTTCTCAAACTGGGGAAATCAAGTTAGAAACACAACTCAAACATGCATTCCTGTGCTGTCCATCACGAACCTGCTTGTTTCCCCTTACAACAAGTTGGAAACACAACTCAAACATGCATTCCTGTGCTGTCCATCATGAACCTGCTTGTTCCCCCTTACAACAAGTTAGAAACACAACTCAAACATGCATTCCTGTGTAGTCCATCACGAACCTGCTTGTTCCCCCTTACAACAAGTTGGAAACACACCTCAAACATGCATTCCTGTGCTGTCCATGCAGAACCTGCTTGTTCCCCCTTACAACAAGTTAGAAACACAACTCAAACATGCATTCCTGTGCTGTCCATCACGAACCTGCTTGTTCCCCCTTACAACAAGTTAGAAACACAACTCAAACATGCATTCCTGTGCAGTCCATCACGAACCTGCTTGTTCCCCATTACAACAAGTTAGAAACACAACTCAAACATGCATTCCTGTGCTGTCCATCATGAACCTGCTTGTTCCCCATTACAACAGTTGTCAGCCAGAGGTGTGATGGGAAAAACTGCCAGGGATGAAAAAGCTTCCCGTATTATTGTGTCATGTGTGTGTGTGTGTGTGTGTGTGTGTGTGTGTGTGTATGAATGAGTGTATGTGTGTGTGTGTGTTTGTGTGTGTCTGTGTGCATGTTTGTGTGTGTGTGCGCGTGCGTGTTTTTGTGTTTGTGTGTGGATGTGTGTGGTGTGTGTGTGTTAGTGTATCTGTGTGTGTGTGTGTGTGTGCGTGTTTGTGTACATATGTGTGCATGCATGCATGTATGCTTGTGCATTGTGTGCTTATTTGTCTGAATGTGTTTGTGTGTGAATGTATGTGAGAATGTGTGTATGTAAAGTGAATGTGTTGACTTGTATAGACTGTGTGTGCACAAGTGATCGTGCGTGTGAGTGCATGTATGTGTGTGTGTGTGTGTGTGTGTGTGTGTGTGTGTGTGTGTGTGTGTGTGTGTGTGTGTGTGTGTTTTGTGTGTGTGTGTCTGTTGTGTGTGCATGTGGGTGCATAAATGTATTATTATGTGAGCTTGTGTGTAAGCATGTTTGTGCAAGTGAGTGCATATGTGTGAGAGTGCATGTATGTGTGTGTGCAAGCATGAACACGTTTTTATGTGCATGCATGTGTGAGTGCATTTGTGTGTGTATGTATGTGCATGAGTGTATGTATATGAGTGTACAAAAAACATGTCTAAGTTTGTGCAAGCGTGTGCATGTGTGAACGTGTGTGAGTGTGTGCGTGTGTGTGTGTGTGCACGTGTGCATGCATGGGTATCTGTGCATGCATGTGCAAATGTATGCAAGCATGCATATGCTAGCATGTGTGTGTATGCTGGCATGTACATGTTTGCTTGTGTATACCTGCATGCTTGCATTAGTGTATGTATGCGTAGTTATGTTATTGATAGATAATGAAAATGAACGAAAATTTTGAGACAAGTGCCAGCACAAGACCCATTATGCAAATGTCATACTCATAGAAACAGTCTTCAACCAACACCCATTAAGGTCAACAAGGAACTAGGTCATGTATCTATTTTTGTGGCATTACAATTTACATGTATACAGCAGTACAAAATTAATAATTGGTACTATCAGTACCAACATGCTGTCTGGATGGAATTTGCATTAAAATTGAATAATTTTGTTGGTGGAAAGTCTTCTTTCAACATTTTAATACATTTTTATCTAGCTTTGTCATGCAGTCACACATGATCAAGAAAAGTGACTCATACATAATCAACTAACTTTCTTTATGTGTACACAAAATTCTGACTGATTATGATTATCTCTTATTCAAATATGCATCTTGTGTTTGCTCTGTGTTTGCTCTGCGTTTGCTCTGCGTTTGCTCTGCGTTTGCTCTGCGTTTGCTCTGCGTTTGCTCTGCGTTTGCTCTGCGTTTGCTCTGCGTTTGCTCTGCGTTTGCTCTGCGTTTGCTCTGCGTTTGCTCTGCGTTCGCTCTGCGTTCGCTCTGCGTTCGCTCTGCGTTCGCTCTGCGTTCGCTCTGTGTTTGCTCTGCGTTTGCTCTGCGTTTGCTCTGCGTTTGCTCTGCGTTTGCTCTGCGTTTGCTCTGTGTTTGCTCTGTGCTTGCTCTGTGCTCGCTCTGTGCTCGCTCTGTGTTTGCTCTGTGCTCGCTCTGTGTTCGCTCTGTGTTTGCTCTGTGTTTGCTCTGTGTTTGCTCTGCGTTTGCTCTGTGTTTGCTCTGCGTTTGCTCTGCGTTTGCTCTGCGTTTGCTCTGTGTTTGCTCTGTGTTTGCTCTGTGTTTGCTCTGTGTTTGCTCTGTGTTTGCTCTGTGTTTGCTCTGCGTTTGCTCTGCGTTTGCTCTGCGTTTGCTCTGCGTTTGCTCTGCGTTTGCTCTGCGTTTGCTCTGCGTTTGCTCTGCGTTTGCTCTGCGTTTGCTCTGCGTTTGCTCTGCGTTTGCTCTGTGTTTGCTCTGTGTTTGCTCTGTGTTTGCTCTGTGTTTGCTCTGTGTTTGCTCTGTGTTTGCTCTGTGTTTGCTCTGCGTTTGCTCTGCGTTTGCTCTGCGCTAATCTCTCAGATTTTATTCTTATCAGTCTCATCTTTACGAAGTGAAGGTGTTGGATAGATAACAATGAATAAAATTAGAAAAACATTCATCCATCCACCCACCATTCCTTCCTTCCAATTCATGCACCCATCCATCGATCCATCCATCCAATGATCCATCCATCCAACGATCCATCTACCCGTCCGTCCATCTGTCCGTCCGTCCGTCCATCCATCCATCCATCCTACCATCCATCCTTCCATCCATCCATCCAATGATCCATCCATCCAATGATCCATCCATCCAATGATCCATCCATCCAATGATCCATCCATCCAATGATCCATCCATCCAATGATCCATCTACCCATCCGTCCATCTGTCCGTCCATCCATCCATCCATCCATCCTACCATCCATCCAATGATCCATCCATCCAATGATCCATCCATCCAATGATCCATCCATCCAATGATCCATCCATCTACCCATCCATCCATCATTCAACCCACATGCCCACCCATCCAACCATCAATCCATCCATCCTACCATCCATTCATCCATCCTTCCATGCTTTTATCCATCCCTGCTTCTATCCATCCATCCATCTTTCCATCCTTCCATCCATGTACTTCCCTCACCTGAATCACAACAGACAGTTGCTTCTCTCCAGCTTTGGCTCCCTTCCATTTGTGAGTGCCTTCTGGTTTCAGCAAGTTCTCAGCTGGATGGTTCTATACGGCATGAAAAGATGAACAAATATATAAAAACAAAATAAACAAGTTTCGACAGAACGATTTGCACGACAAGGGGTGTAATTCATCGTGTCTTCGTAACTTGACGTAAGCATTCACAAAGCACTACAAGTACAAGCTTGAAAACATACTGTATATAAATTAGTTTTCTGAAACGGTGATTGACACCAAAGTATCACGACAGGATGAAAACACACAGCGCAGAGAAGGAAGGAGAGGTGGGGAGTTATTAAGTCTTAGTTTATCGGGGAGTAGAACCAGAGTTGAGAGTAAATCGAACGTTTGGTATTTACTTCGAATCTTATTTGGAATGTAGTAATTGAAAACACACAGATTTCAGGCATGTCTCTCTCCGCTAAGAACGCGCCCAGTTGGTAGGTTTTCGTTGCAGCTACTCGTACCTGTGTTGCTTTGAACTATAAAAAATAGCCTACTGACAGTCAATTTGTCGCCGAAACTGGATAGATGAATACCAGTACAGATCGAAAGGGCGTGTTTTGAAACGAAGCGATCGTCAACATGCTGAAAACAGCGTTGGTGTATGCAACCGATGCGAAACTTATGCATCTCATATGAAAATAGGATGAATGAAGAACGCTGCACCGTACCTTGTCTTCGCTGCTACACGAGACAATGTGCTGCAACTTGATCACTGGCATTTTGTGTTACTGCCTTTTCGGCTTTCGAATGTCTTGCGCACTGGTTGCTCAACCTCTGCGGTTCGCGCGAAGTGGGTTTGATCAAATACTCAACTATGTCAACGAAATCGCAACGAAATACTTTTATTGTTTTGATTGCTATGAGTATGGTTGATGGATAAAATTAGTATATTCGGAAATACCGACAGCTCGTCACTATACGAGACGAGGGTTGGGTAACACAATAAGCCCACACACTACTACCACGTGGGGAAACCTAGGATGAAAGATGAAACACACCCGACCACAGCGACGCGACCAGCCCACCACCACCATCATCATCATCATCATCATCATCATCATCATCATCATCATCATCATCACCACCACCACCACCACCACTACCACCATCATCACCATCAATCATCATCATCGTCGTTGTCGTCGTCGTGGCCATCATCATCATCATCATCATCAACAACAACAACAACAACAATAACAACAACAACAACAACAACAACAACCAAGGGAAACAAAGAGAAGAAGAGTGGAAAGGACACCAGGAAGTAGCCCTGCTTTTCAAATGCGTCAAACGATTATCAAAGAGAGGCTG
>JAWQFJ010018549.1:30000-31815 GCA_034096865.1 Theodoxus fluviatilis
TGCTTCATCTCTGCTAAGAAGCGTAGCAGGTTGAGGAGTTTTGATTGATTGGGGTTTTTTAATGACTTAAAAAGCACATTTTCCTAACAGTAGAGGGTTTCGAAGGCCCTTTTTGGATACACAGATTTCCAAAATGATTTAACATTCAATTTTATCTCTCTTGATAGATGGGATGCCTTAACAAAAGCATTAGGGTCGATTAAGACGTATCGTTTTAATAATAGAAGGGAGATAACACTCACCAGTCATAAGGAAAGTCAAGGGAAATCCCTAAATGTGTGTCGTCCGCTACTTCGTTACAGGCACGGGTATAAATGCCGACGTTTACTACATATATCAAACCATGGTATACAGTCCAATATGCCACGGCGATGAGAGCACTAAACTACGAACTTCCTCGAAATTTGACAGCAATCAGCACGTCTACCACTGCCATGACTGTATACTCCATGGCTCGAAACATGTTTACCTTGCAAGTCCGTGGAGTGACCTCTAATCAATTCTATGTTTAGAATGAGCTAATCTAATAGACCTCATTCACGCGACCCGCCATTTTGGTTTTAAAACGAGGCCGCACACGCTAACGCGGCGACCGCGCTACCTTCACAGTATTGCTGGAGCGGCAATTTGACAAATGTTCCCGACTTTTCTCAAGGTGATGTGGAAAGATGGTCGAACGAAGGCAGAACAATAGCAAGAAGACAAAGTGACAAAGGCTATGAGAAGTGGATTGAAGGGTTTATCGACTACGAAGCCATCAAAGGTTGGTACACAGTGACAAGTTCTTTCGCTAAGATTAGAACTGAGTGTTCGAGGTTTTTTTTTTGTTTTCTTGGTGTCGCTTTCAAATCTGTTCACAGTACTAGGCTGGCTGGTTTACTTAGATGTGATTTTTTTATGCGTGCTAACTGATATTAGGTTTAGAGCTTGAATTTTCGATTATATTACACACGTTCTTTTTCGTTTACTACTTGAGTGTTCGAACCAATGAAAACCACGGAAAGAGACGGCCGTTTCGTTCCTTGCCTCTCATTGGCCAGCTTGTCATGAGGTCAGCGCGTGATCACGGTTCATTGGTTCGAACACTCGAGTAGTAAGCGAAAAAGAACTTGTGTAATATCATCGAAAATCCAAGCTCTAAACCTAATAATTATCAGTTAGCACGCATAAAAAAATCCCATCTAAGTAAACCAGCCAGCCTAGTACTGTGAACAGATTTGAAAGCAACACCAAGAAAACAAAAATAACGCGAACACTCAGTTCTAATCTAAGCGAAAGAACTTGTCACTCTTTGATGGCATCGTAGTCGATAAACCCTTCAATCCACTTCTCATAGCCTTTGTCACTTTGTCTTCTTGCTATTGTTCTGCCTTCGTTCGACCATCTTTCCACATCACCTTGAGAAAAGTCGGGAACATTTGTCAAATTGCCGCTCCAGCAATACTGTGAAGGTAGCGCGGTCGCCGCGTTAGCGTGTGCGGCCTGTAACGACCCTAAGTATGAACCGACCCTAAGTATGAACCGGAAATCGTCGCAGAGTTATCTGCCCGGTACTCTTAATAATTCGACTCTAAAAAGAGACGGCACCCGCCACTCCGCCTGACTGATTTGGCACGCCCGGGGAGTTATGCTAAGATCCGGCCGCGTAAATATATCTGCGTTTTGTGACAAACGTCTTGCTCGGCGGTACTGCAATTGCACCCCCCCAGCGGGCCCCCCCCCCCCCAAATAAAAAAGAAGAAAAAGAAAAAGAAAAAAAGGAAAAAAAAGAGATATGTTGATAATGTAGTAATGTAAATGTAATTGCATCCCCCC
>JAWQFJ010018550.1:0-17500 GCA_034096865.1 Theodoxus fluviatilis
TCATCCAAGGTCATGCAACACAAAGCTGTTAATTCAAGACATAGGAAGCACAATGGTGCTTATTGGCACTTTCTACCATGAGATATGGTCACTTTTAGTGGTTCATACCCCATTTTGGTCACATTTCATAAGGGTCAAAGTGACCTTGACCTTGATGATATGTGACCAAATGTGTCTCATGATGAAAGTATAACATGTGCCCCACATAATTGTTAAGTTTGAAACAGTTATCTTCCATAGTTCAGGGTCAAGGTCACTTCAAAATATGTATACAATCCAACTTTGAAGAGCTCCTGTGACCTTGACCTTGAAGCAAGGTCAACCAAACTGGTATCAAAAGATAGGGCTTACTTTGCCCTATATACCATAAATAGGTGAGGTATCCAATCTCAAAAACTTTAGAGAAAATTGAGAAAATGTGAAAAATGACTGTTTTTTAGACAACATTTATGGCCCCTGCGACCTTGACCTTGAAGCAAGGACAAGTCACTATGTATGTTTTTTTAGGCCTTGTCATCATACACCATCATGCCAAATTGGGTGTTGATAGATTTAATAGTCTCCGAGAAAAATCCAACGTTAAAGTTTTTCACGGACGCCCGGACGCCCGGACGCCCGGACGCCCGGACGGACGACACGGGTGAGTACATAGACTCACTTTTGCTTCGCATGTGAGTCAAAAAGGGAAGCATGATACAGCCCTGCAATTTACAGGTCTTATTCTTTCTTATGTTTCCTTCATTCTTACAGAAGAATATTGATATTTTCCCATTCTTCTTGTTGTAATTGTCTAAAATGTGTCTGGGAAACAGGGTTTTCACGGCATAGCTTATGGGATAGTGGACCTCAAATTCAGAAAATTGGTTAGACTGCATAGAAATTGATGCCCTTCTGTAAAAAGTTTGAGTTGATGTGTATCTTGCTGAATAAAAAAAATGGTGTAGTTATGAGTTGTAGTGTTTGAGTTTTGTATTTTTAAATATATTGCATGTGGCGGCCATCTTGGAAGGTTTCCATGGCAACAGAAGGTTTAAAAATTTTTATCTTTACAGTTTTTAATACCCAACATGTGTACCTTTGATATGAAAATAATTATGTATTTAGAAAAGAACTGCTTTACTCCAGCCCTATAGGCACTGCCATATCCCCCCTTAATTTCTTTTCTGGGCTTGCTTTTTCCGTCCATTTCTGCATCTTCCGTGGAATTGTCTCGATCGAGATAGCGCGAACTTTCGCGCGCTGTAAGCGCACTTCGGAAAGAACCGATGTTTGCTTCGGCGGCCGACGTTCAGGCCGGAAACAGCCGAAGTACGGTTCGGCCGTTTCCGCCTACCACTTCCGCCAGTCGAAGAAAGGTTCGGCCGTTTCCGCCAGCCACTTCCGCCTGATCACGCTGTGATCACGCACACAAGCGGCCAATCAGAGCCTAGCTGAGAGACAGGCCGTTATTTCGAAGCTTTCCATTGGTTTGCACTGGCATCCGATTTGTACTTCGTGTGCCTTCGGTAATTATTCTTCGGTACCGGAAACAGTTGCAACGTAAAGCCGGGAAATGAAGCTTCGATGCGATACCAAACATGTGGCGTTCTTTGGAAGGAAGATGCTGAAACTAAGCTTTCAAATCTGTGCATTTTGGCTTCCTGGTTAGTACTTTTTTTTAATCTAGCGGTGGGTACCTTACAAAACAAATTGGTTTAAAATACTTTGAAACCTAAGCCAGCAAAATCGATCGCACACACGTGTAGCGGAGATGTTGTAGATTCCAAATCCGCGCTTAACACGAAACTCAATTTCTGAAAATTTTTCATGAAATTCTGCAGGCCGTGTCCCCCCTTAAAAGAAGAGCCACTTTTTCACAAAGTCTTAGTCCAATATACTCCTCCATCATTGCCCACACTAAGACAAAACAAACTTTTGCCCCTTACCCACCCACATCTCTCTTTTGCCCCACCCCATCCCAAACCGCACCCCAACGGCATTACTGCCCCAACCCCAAAAATAAACAAAGAGCCAAAGACAGAACCAACCTTAACCAAGGCAGCAATGGGAGGTGGAAGATCTCCTGCAAAGTAAATGTCATCAACGGCGACCTCGTTGATGTATTCCTCCAGAATGTCTTCCAGTGCCAGGCGGAAGAATCGGCGGTCGTCGGCCTCAGTCTCGGAGACGGCGACTTCAGGTCCGTCCTTCGGTACCTCCCCCTTGCTGGCAGTGGCCTTCTTGGCGGCAGCTTTCTCCTTCAGGCGCTCCAGAGTCTGGCAGTGCTTGGTCACCCAGGATGCCAGGCTCTCCTTCTCCTGAGGAAGGTGAAGACAGAAGGAATGAGGCATGGGGCTTGGGGAGCTGTTGGTATGGTGGCTGGGATTAGTCATGAGGGAGGTGAAGGCAGAAGGAATGAGGCACGTGGCTTGGGGAGCTGTTGGTATGGTGGCTGGGATTGGACAGGGGGGGGGGGGGGCAGTCATGAGGGAGGTGAAGGCAGAAGGAATGAGGCATGGGGCTTGGGGAGCTGTTGGTATGGTGGCTGGGATTAGACAGGGGGGCAGTCAGACAGACAGACATAAATACAGAGAGACACAGACAGACAGTCATGACAGCAGACAGACACACACATAGACACACAGACAGACAGACAGACAGACAGACAGACAGACAGACAGACAGACAGACAGACAGACAGACAGACAGACAGACAGACAGACACACAGACAGACAGACAGACAGACAGATGCAGACAGACAGACAGACAGAAACAAATACACAACGACAGATAGGCAGACAAGAGCCAGCTGGTGGGATGAACAGATGGACATTCTGTCAGATTGAATGATACACACAAAGAAACAAAGCACAACTGGAGAGGCAATATGGCTGAATGAGATGCATCATGATACAGTGAAAATGGACAAGGACACATATGCAAACATGCACACACACACACTCATTCACACACACACACACACACACACACACACACACACACACACACACACACACACACACACACACACACACACACACACACACACACACACACACACTCACACACACACACACACAGGGGGATGCAAGCTCACTTTCATTCACACACAAAAGCGCACACAACCAACCATGAAAATCCAGCATGGTCAAAACCAGATCGAAGCACTGTCACACAACCACAGACATATCCTACTGGACAACAACAGCTGAGGGCACAGAGGACAGCATAGCATGGCACACAGAGTAGGACAGCCCATAGCAACATCGGAAGCCTGACCTCAATGACGTCTTGGTGCTCGCTGAGAGACTTGACGACGTTGGAGAAGGCAAGCTGCCGCGCCACGTCTCTGGAACTGGCAGTGGCGCTGCTGACCTCCAGCTTCTGGATGTAGACCCTGCACCTAGAGCATCCAGGAAGTACAGACCCCATCAGGCTTGTACACTAAGTCCAAAATTCTACGCAGAACAGACAGCGGCAGTGGGGACAGACAAAAAGATGTGTTAGTCCTTCATTTATTCTCTCTCTCTCTCTGTCTCTCTCTTTCTCTCACACACACAAAATACACACCACACAAAATACACACCACACAACAAACACACCACACAGACCAACACACACACACCAACACACACTTAAGTACAAACCCCACCCACCCACCCACCCCCACCCACCCCCACACACACAAAGTCAAGAAGTAAAGATGCCTTTTTTTATATTGCGATTTTCCCACCAATTGATGCATGCTCAAACTGCACACATTTACCCCCTGGTCATCGGGCTACCTCTTTTGATCATTCCAACACCATTGCAACTCCCTGAGGAGCATGCAACCAGGCTGCGGATGAACGCGCCAAAGTCAGCTTTCACAATCCAACTCAGCCCTCACAGGTACCCATTTTACTCCTGGGTGGGGAGTAGTAATGTGAGTAAAGCACCTTGCTCAAGGATGCTAATCTAGAATCTGTGCAGCTTCGAACCCCCCACCCACTAGCCGCAAGCGACTGCAGGTCCAGCGCGCTTACCACTCAGCCACGGAGCACTACACACAGCAGGCGCATCTGTGTGCTTCCCCAATCAGCTGGAAGCCCTGGCTGCTGCGTACTTACGTGTGTTTGAATCTGCTGAAGGACATCCTCCACTCCAGCAACAACCCACATCTTCGACACGAGTCTTGAAGAGTGAAGGCGGCATTGGCAGTGAGAGGATCGGGTCGAGAAAAAGTCAGGACCATGTGGTACATCTTGAGACGCATGTCCGCAGGATAGAGGCCAGCTTCCAGAAGCTCCATCGTGTTGTTCTCAAGGTTTCCTTCATAGTTCTTGTAGCGATAGTGCAAGAACTCTGGTACTAGTCTAACCTGCGCTTGAAGACAGCGGTACTGCAACAGAGATGGGGAACATCACGGTCACACAACCTGCCAGTGATGAAGACGCACATGGTCAAAGTCATCCAATGCAAACCAAAAAATGCTACTGTCATTTTGGAGCCAAATTGTTCAGGACAGGCCTCTGAAACATCTCTGCTATAAAAGTCATTTGAGGAAAATGGAACATGGATGCAGTTAATAAATAAGATTGCCATTCTGGTAGATGTTTTTGTTTAAATTGTACCAGATTTACAGAATATGATGCAATGGATGTGTAAAGCCATTGATGTTGTTCAACGTTTCATTGTCAGTTGCATGTCGCTGTAAGCATTTGAACAGAAAACTGAATGGAAATGTTCCAGAATGTTCTTCCATTGGTATCATTTTGAGTAGCACTTGGCCAGATAATTCCCACAGAGAGTGCAGAATGCCTTTTAGCTGCTTCTCAGCAAGACACAACTATGGGTTTTCTCACTTTTTCTTTTGAGCCTTCCATATTTTGTCACTGATATAGCAATCAAGCGTTGTCTTCAATAACAAAGATTGGAAGCATTCTGAGGGAAATAACCCACGCACCCCTCCCCCTCAACCCCTATGTTAGGATCTGATCTTTGTAATTTGCAGATACAATTACAAATTTCTCTGTGATAGGTGAAAACTAAACGTCTTGCGTGTCTGCTGTGTCTGCACCTGCACTCTCACACTCACAGGGTGTAGGAACTTTTGAAAATGTGTGGAGTCAAAGTAAATTGCTTTTCATTCCAAATGTAGCGTGGATGAAATTTGAAAAATGACAAAAGCAAATATTCGTGGACCGAGTGTGTAGGTATTGCTATTGACAAAGGATTGGGTGAAAACTGAATGACTGCAGAGTAAGCTATTGGGGGATGGGTTTGGAAAAAAAAAGGGGGGGGGGGGGGGAGAAGAAGAAGAAAAAAAAACTCCAACAAGTAAGTAAGAGGATAAAGCAGTTTCCTGCTTTGTAAACATTCTGTTTTGAGTCTTTCCAATATTTTTCTTTAGTGGGTAGATGATTGCACCGAGCTGGAATGACTGCAATGTTTAAAAGGGAGGGGGGGGAAAGTTGTGATTATGGTAACATGGGGAGAACTAAAAGTAGATCTATAGGCAGGCCCGAACTTTTCTTCAATTTTCTTGTGTTTTTTTTTTAAATGAAAAGCCAGAGAAAGACTGCACATTTTTTTGTGCTCCCTGCTCGTCTTCATCCAGAACTGAAATGCATTTGACAGTGGCAGGGGTCCTTTCCTCTCGTAGCTTTTGCCGCTCAGCGGGTGCCCATTTAAAGTGCAGAGACTTCACTCCCAGGTCTTTCTGATCTTGGCAAGGGGTGGCCCAGTCTCACACAAAAGTCTCCAACATTAGCGAGTAACCGTCCTCGCAGTGGCACGGGCGTCTTTTCCAGCGTCAGGATGAATTCTGGATGAAATGTCCAGTAGAACGAACAGCTCTTTGTGTTTCCTGATTATCCTTGTAGACTCCAAAACTTTCATCCACAGATCTAGCTTTGCAGCAAAGAATGCCATTTTCCCCCCTTGACGCAACGCTCGGAAGAGAATGCTTCTCAAGAGAGTCCACACAGAATTACGCCTCCCATCCAGATTCCTCAAGTATTCCTAGGGAAGATGGGACGGCTCGCAGTTCATTGTTTACCTGTCTTTCTTTCATGACTGAAAATAGTTTCAGGTTGGCGGAGAGAAATCATGTCGGTCAGGTAGGTCACCATAGCCACAACTCCATTTTGTTTCTAGCTTAATCAGGTTGCACATAGCTTTGCAGATAAGAGCACAGTTCACAGCGTAAACCCTAACCTCTCTCTAAAGCCGTACTGCCAAGGAGAAAGCTTTTATCCCTGCCTGCCAAGTGTACGGCAGTGCCCACACCAAAAAGACGCCAGTCACACTGGGACCTCTACATCTACAGTGGGGATTGAAGAACAAAAAATCGTCAAGTGCCTCCACAGCGGTAACTCTGCTTTCAAGCACACAAAGTACAGGTTCCCCAAATTCTACTCAACCCAAAGTGCTAGGGTTCATGAGAAGCACCGTATCCACTGAGAATGTGTACAACAACAACAACAACAACAACAACAACAACAAGAGGAGGCATCCACCAGACAGAGACCTGGAGTAAATACAAGTGTTGTTGTCTGTGTCTCTCATAGCCAAAGCCATTAGCTGGAGACAGTGATGGCTGCATGATGCAGAATCAGAATGTGAGCAACAATGCAAACAAGCAAATCTGCCACTCGGGCAACTTGGCAACAAGTGGGAGCCCTTTGGGACCACACAGACGTAGTCACTAGCTGGAGAGGCTGCAAGCATCAAGAACAACACAGACACGCATGCAACTCTCTGTATGTTGGATAATTCATAATAATGATAAGCTAAATCCAAACATTTACCATTTAACTTCAAACCAAAAAAGACACAATGTGGCAGGTGAAAGTGCTTTTCACAGAACACACCGCTTTGCAAACATGACATGTATGGTGTAGTAAGTTGGCCAGATGCAAAGTTCTTGGTAAAATAGGAATATCAGGTATCAGATCATTGTGAAACATGCACTACGTTCCATATCACATGAAGGTAGATTTTAAGCATGCACACACACACACACACACACACACACACACACACATACACACACACACACATGCACACACACACACACACACACACTTGTATGAACACACACACACATACACACACATATACACATACACAACACCTCCATGCATGCGCACGCATACACACAGAGTTGTTTTTAACCAAATGTTTCATGCTGATGTTGATATTATTAACAAATTAGTGTTTAGGATTTCAGGAAGAAAACAAAAGAGAAATCTGTCCCTAAAGAAACAGAATTTTATTAAAATGTTACAAAAGGATACTTAAACACACAGTATATAAAAGCAAATTGCTTTGGACTCAACAAAATTTCTATATCCAATTTCATTCTTCCAATTAATTTGGATTAAGTCCTTCCAATCACAATCAAGAAATTAAAGAACACCTCCAACTTGTCACAGTTTTTAACAAATATTCAGACAACCATTAATTTTCAAAACACTAGAATGTACACCATCCATGGTTTCAAATGTGGATGCCAACCAAACTTCAAATAATACGAGTTTTCCATGAACCCTATAAGTATCTTGGAAAATGCCAAAGGCCCTTTCCAAACCTATTCCAAGGTGTTTACACCAGTAGAAGAAAATTCTCAGTTGGTGCTTTACTACAACCTGACTATAAAATTAACGCTCCCTGGCTCAAAACCACTAAGTCCATCCATGCGCACACCACAGTACACACAACAACTGATTTGGAGGCAAACCGCAAAGAACCTACCTTGTTGCGGAGTTCGGCTACACGGTCCTCCTTGCTTTTGAACAGTTGCAGGGTGGCTTCGTAAGCCCTCTGCGTACTGGTTTCCTCTCCAGCACCCTTCCCAATTCCCGTTCGCATCTCCTCCACAAACATCTCGCACCGCAGGTAGGAGTTCTGCTCCTCCAGGTCCTTGACAAAGAACATGAGAAAGATCCTGATCTTGTACTCCTTGGCAATGACATCAACCTCCTGGACAAGCTTTTGGCCGGATGACGAGAGTTTGGAAATGGAGTCCCCAAAGAGCTGCATTCTGTCTTGAACTCGCCGTTCTGACCTGGCCTGGGTGGGTTTTCTGTAGAGCCACTTGTCTGTAACCTCCGATTCTTTTGTCCCAGTCAGCTTCCTAGGAAGGTTGGATGCGTACGTCATGATCTTGTCCACCCCCACAGTAGTGAGCGTCTTCAGGGCTTCGGTGCAGAGGGTGCCAGTGAGGCTACCCTCAGAGTCTTGCAGAGCATGAACAAGAGGAATCCTGTCAAAAACCAGGATCCCTTCATACTGTTTTACAGTTTTCTTCGGGTGCTTGATGTAGGAGATGAGGAGGGAGGCAGCCACATTGGCTGAATCCAGACCAATTACCAGAGTCAACCTGCTGTTAGCTTGGGGGGCCAGAGACTTCAGTGCAGTAGCAAACTTCTCCATGGCTGCTGCTGTGGACTCCAAAGCCTTCAGTTTTTCTTCTGGAGTTTGGTTGTCACTGTCCTCCTCCCCTTTGTCCTCGTCCTTTGGGTCCTCTATCTTCTTGGTCTCAAACTTGTCACCTGTCTTTTCCTCTCCCTTTTCATCAACAAGTCCTTGTTGACCCAATGTTTCCTCTCCCTTTTTGCTGCTGTCTTCCATTTCCACATCTTTTGTTTTGCTTGAATCAACTTTGGTTGGCGCTTCCCCGGTGTCTTCCTGGCTCTTGGGTTCACTGGCCTCTTCCTGGGTCTCTGCCGAGTCCAGCTGGAAAGAGTCGTCCACTTCCATTGTTGTGTCCTCATCCTCTCCTTTCCCGTCACCAGTACTGCTGTCTGGGACATTCTCAGTGTTCTCATCCTCATTGCTGCTTGGTTTCCCTTTTTTCTCCGTTTCTGCTCCTGTCTGGGCACTTGGGGTCACAGCCGATGCTTCCCTGTCCTTGGTAGAAGCTTCCTCCTTCTTGACTTTGGCCTTCTCCAAGGCTGCTTTTTTCTGCATGATGCCATCGATGCGACAGGAGAATACCTTTCCCTGCCCTGCGGTGAAGGTGAGGTTGAGGGTAATTGGTGGACCTAGACCATGTGCTTTCAGCATGCAAGCCTTGCGGGGAGAGTGGAAAAATATTTTTTGTGCTGATACCATCTTCAGCTCCTCCAGTGCATTACAGAAGAGATCATCCTTCATTTCTTTCATGGTAACACCCTTGCCAACCCCAATGACTGAGTTCTCAAGCCAAAGCAGGCCACTGAACAAGCATCTATCTGCACCAGGAAGAGGCTCCGCAAACTGTAGGGTGAGGTTGTAGTTGAGCCCCGAGGCCTTGAGGCCGCAAGTGAGGGTCTGGGCAGGAGTTTCTTTCTTGGGGTACGTCCTCAAGAATTTCTGGAACTCACTGATCTTGATTTTGGGGTGGACCCTCTCTTGGAGGAACAGGACTTCCTCCAGGTTTCTTCCTTCCATGAAGCTACGGCGGCTGCTGTGTGTGCTGCTCACGGAGGTGCTCTGGTGGGGGGACTCCCATTTGCTGGAGGAGTCCCTGTCCTGGGATTTACCGGAGCGCTCCTTGTCTTTCTCACTTTCGACGCCTCTCCTTGGGGGCTGGGTGGAGCCATCCTTCCGCGGGCTGGGTGCCCCTGATTGTGCCACGATGGGTCTGCCAGGGTACATCACCATCGTTGAGACTTTTCCACTTTCCACTTCAGAAAGTTGGCTGATGATGTCTGGAGATCTGCCGATGATGTCCCTTGCCTTTGATTCCCTCAAGAGCTTGAGTGTCTTTTTAAACACTTGATGCTTGAGCGACTTGACGTCCTTCCCCTCAGTTAATGCTAGAGCTATGTCATCAAAGAAGACAACACCGACTATTTCTTTTGGTGTGGTGTGGATCTTGAGCGTCATGGGTACTTCGCACCTTGAAGCACCCAGGGCGCTGACAACTGTCTGGATGTTGTTTTCTCGGAGGGGGGAGGACCTGAGGAAAGAAATGAAGTCTTCTAGTACTTTTTCGATCTTGTAGGATTTCTTGGAAGTTTTGTGCTCAGCAGACTGTTTCTTTGCTGGTGCTTCTTCGGAGTCTTTTTCTGTGGAGTTTACTGCCTTGACCTGAGCTTCCATTTCTTGCGAACCCATCTCCTCATGAGGATGTGGGCTTTGATGGTGCCTTGAGGGTGGGTTCCTTTGTCTGTTACCATCTCGAGGCTCGTGGTGTCTGTTGCGATCGGAGCCAGACCGACTATGAGAATCCTTGGATTCATCCTGATTCCTTCCTCTGGGAGGCAAGGGGCTTCGGGAGTGCCCCTTGCGATTTGGAGACTGCAATCTCCCAGAGGAAGAGCTGGGGTCCTTGTCGTGTAATCCTGCAGTGCGGTGATGGCTGTGGCGGCTGTCCCGAGTGCTGCCCTCCTTGCTGCTGGTCACAGAGGCGTTCCTGTGGGAAGGACCCTTTGTGGCAGAGGGGTCCTTCTGACCCAACTTTTCATCTCCCGACTTGTCCTGGGATTTTCCAGACTGTTTCTTGTCTGCCTTGGCTTTGACGCTTTTGCTGAGGGGCTCGGATGAAGCATCTGTTGGGTTGAGTTTCTCTGCTGAGGATTTGGAGGTACCGCCAGAGTACATCACTGACATTGTGACTGTTCCAGTTTCTGGTCCTGGCAGCTGGCTGGCAACTTCTGGCGATTTGCTGACCAGGTCCTGCGCTTGCACTTCATGCAAGAGCAGGAGCATTTGGTCAAAAACTGTATGCATCAGTTCCTGGAGGTCACTTCCTTCAGCGAACGCTAGGGCTATGTCCTCAAAGTAAAGCACGCCCGAAACTTCTTTGGTAGGTTTCGTGTGGACCTTCAGCGACACTTTAGCTTCACACTTTGAAGTGTTCAGGGCTGCCATGATGGTCTTGAAGTTGTTCTCGTGCGGGGAGCAGGATCTGATGAAAGCTACAAAGTCTTTCAAGACCTCTGCAGTACCTCTGGGCTGCTTGGGTGCAATGCGCTTTGTAGGCCTCTTCTTCACGGGGGCTTCTTTCGTTTTCCTTTCTCGGGAACTTTCAACTCTGTTCCGAGAATGCCTCTCCTCCTCGTCTCTCCTCTCCCGAGCATGTGGACTGTGATGCCGCCTGGGAGGTGAGCGCCGGTGTCTAGGGGGCGAGTCCCTTTGTCTCTCTCGTAAGGCAGGACTGCTGTGCCGGCTTGCACGGTCACTTCCATGGAACGATCTTGGGTCGTGACGACTTTCCCTGGGTTCATGGTGTCTGAGCCGATCGAAGCCAGTCCCACCATGAATGTCCCTAGAATCCATCGCCCTGGTTTCTTTGTAGGGTAAGGTGGGGCTTCGGGAGCGCCCCATGTGTCTACCAAAGTCAGGACTGGGAGACCGTATCCGCATTCTCCCTGAAGCAGGGCTGAAGCTACGCTGGGCATCCCTGGGTGGAAAGTCAGGACTCCAGGGACGGCGGTCCCGGTATCCTGGACTGTGGCTGCGTCTTCTTGGCGGGCTCTGACTTCGATGACTCAGATCCACGGGGACCCTGACGTGCACTCCTGCATTTCGATGGTGAAGGTCTCTGATTGGAGGGCTTGGGCTTCGTCTCCTCGCCAGCTCCAAGCTGTGGTGGCTTTGCGGGCGCCGGGCTGGGCCAAAGTCCCTGAGCCTCGGACTTGGGCTCCTGTGCCGAGGCGGTCCGTGGAAAAATTCAGAACTGTTCCGCCTCTCATGCAGGTGCCTTCCCTCTCTTTCAAAGTCAGGAGGGCTCCTGCCTCTGGGGCTGTGTCCACTTCGGAGCGAGTGCCCAGATCGTGCTGGGCTGGTTTCCCAGCGATTTTCCCGAGAGTCCCCGACGCCTCTGGTGGGCTCCTCGTGAAAGGGGTCAAGACTACGCTGCCTCGGCCAGTCCACACCTCTAGGGTGCCCCCCATGGTCCTCCCTGTGTGCTCTCTTAGTCACCATGTCTGAGTGGTACCTCTGCCGACCTGGGCTCTCTCTATAGGCCACGTTTCTCCTGCTGCTGTGGTTGCTCTCAGGAGAGAAATTATCCAAGTTGGGGCTGAGGGCTCTAAGATCCTCCCTCTGGATTGAGCTTGGGCTCCGGCGACGGCCAAGCCGACCCTCCAGAGGACCGCCCTGTCTAGTGACTGGGCTGCGAGTCCTGACGATTCTCTTGTCTCCTCCAGCAAGGTGACTGTAGTGGTGGCTGTGTCTCTCATCTGGGTAATAGCTTGGTTCTCGACGGATCTCCACAGTGAGGTCTCGACGGATGCCAGCATCAGTGGCAGGGTTGTCAGGCGTCCTTGTAGTTGGGCTTTTGCCAATCTCATCGTAGCCGTGTTCTCTGCGAGATCGGTCCCAGGCCTTGCCTGAAGAATTTGAGTCCCTGAAAGTCGGAGTCTGATCTCGCACACTCAGATTTCTGTCAAAAGCCAAACCTTCTCGGCGTCCTCGATCCTGCTGCTCCCGTCCACCTGGAGAGACCTCGCTGCGAGAAAAGCTGCTTGCGGCTCTAGCATCCCTTTCCTCCCTTGGAAAAGGTTCCTGTGACAGTCGGGGCATCTTGACAGGAGAAAAAGATTCTTCGTTGCTGTGTGGGCGCTTGCTGTATCCAGGCCTGGAATCCTCTGCCACGCTGCCTTCCCTGTCTTTGTGGGAAAGCGCCTCTCTGAGTGCACCAAACATCCTCTCTGCCAATCCTGGTCTTTCCGAGAGTTTGGGTGTGCCAAACCTAGCCTCCTCCTCCTCCTCCTCTGGCTTTCTTGGATGACTCTGAGCCTGTAGGGAGGGGTTGTGGTATTGGCGTTGGCTGCTGCTGCTGCCGAAGTTTGTGGGTTTGTCCGACAACATTCCCTGACCTTCACTGTGTCGGAGCTGATGCACCATCTTCTGTAGCTCTGCTGTGAAATTCCGGTTCTTCAGGATGCCTTTGGGTTGGGTCTCATCGCTAGTAGGGGGCCTCTTGTCATCTGAAAGCAAGGCATAGACCAACAGGGTTCAGGAGCAGATGACCCAGAGCTACACCTGACACCTGGCCAGGCAGAGCTACACCTGACACCTGGCCAGGCAGAGCTACATCTGGCCAGGCAGAGCTACATCTGGCCAGGCAGAGCTACACCCGACACCTGGCCAGGCAGAGCTACACCCGACACCTGGCCAGGCAGAGCTACACCTGACACCTGGCCAGGCAGAGCTACACCTGACATCTGGCCAGGCAGAGCTACACCCCACACCTGGCCAGGCAGAGCTACACCTGACATCTGGCCAGGCAGAGCTACACCTGACACCTGGCCAGGCAGAGCTACATCTGGCCAGGCAGAGCTACACCTGACACCTGGCCAGGCAGAGCTACATCTGGCCAGGCAGAGCTACATCTGACACCTGGCCAGGCAGAGCTACACCTGACACCTGGCCAGGCAGAGCTACATCTGGCCAGGCAGAGCTACACCTGACACCTGGCCAGGCAGAGCTACATCTGACACCTGGCCAGGCAGAGCTACATCTGGCCAGGCAGAGCTACATCTGACACCTGGCCAGGCAGAGCTACACCTGACACCTGGCCAGGCAGAGCTACATCTGGCCAGGCAGAGCTACATTTGACACCTGGCCAGGCAGAGCTACATCTGGCCAGGCAGAGCTACACCTGACACCTGGCCAGGCAGAGCTACATTTGGCCAGGCAGAGCTACACCTGACACCTGGCCAGGCAGAGCTACATCTGGCCAGGCAGAGCTACATCTGGCCAGGCAGAGCTACACCTGACACCTGGCCAGGCAGAGCTACATCTGACACCTGGCCAGGCAGAGCTACACCTGACACCTGGCCAGGCAGAGCTACACCTGACACCTGGCCAGGCAGAGCTACACCTGACACCTGGCCAGGCAGAGCTACATCTGACACCTGGCCAGGCAGAGCTACACCTGACACCTGGCCAGGCAGAGCTACACCTGGCCAGGCAGAGCTACATCTGGCCAGGCAGAGCTACACCTGACACCTGGCCAGGCAGAGCTACACCTGGCCAGGCAGAGCTACACCTGACACCTGGCCAGGCAGAGCTACACCTGGCCAGGCAGAGCTACATCTGGCCAGGCAGAGCTACACCTGACACCTGGCCAGGCAGAGCTACACCTGGCCAGGCAGAGCTACACCTGACACCTGGCCAGGCAGAGCTACATCTGGCCAGGCAGAGCTACACCTGACACCTGGCCAGGCAGAGCTACACCTGACACCTGGCCAGGCAGAGCTACATCTGACACCTGGCCAGGCAGAGCTACATCTGGCCAGGCAGAGCTACACCTGACACCTGGCCAGGCAGAGCTACACCTGACACCTGGCCAGGCAGAGCTACATCTGACACCTGGCCAGGCAGAGCTACATCTGGCCAGGCAGAGCTACACCTGACACCTGGCCAGGCAGAGCTACACCTGACACCTGGCCAGGCAGAGCTACATCTGGCCAGGCAGAGCTACATCTGACACCTGGCCAGGCAGAGCTACATCTGGCCAGGCAGAGCTACACCTGACACCTGGCCAGGCAGAGCTACATCTGACACCTGGCCAGGCAGAGCTACACCTGACACCTGGCCAGGCAGAGCTACATCTGGCCAGGCAGAGCTACATCTGACACCTGGCCAGGCAGAGCTACATCTGGCCAGGCAGAGCTACATCTGGCCAGGCAGAGCTACACCTGACACCTGGCCAGGCAGAGCTACACCCGACACCTGGCCAGGCAGAGCTACATCTGGCCAGGCAGAGCTACACCTGACACCTGGCCAGGCAGAGCTACACCTGACATCTGGCCAGGCAGAGCTACACCTGACACCTGGCCAGGCAGAGCTACACCTGACATCTGGCCAGGCAGAGCTACACCTGACACCTGGCCAGGCAGAGCTACACCTGACACCTGGCCAGGCAGAGCTACATCTGGCCAGGCAGAGCTACACCTGACACCTGGCCAGGCAGAGCTACACCTGACATCTGGCCAGGCAGAGCTACATCTGACACCTGGCCAGGCAGAGCTACACCCGACACCTGGCCAGGCAGAGCTAACACATGGCAGTGAAAACCTGGAAACTGTGAAAACTGCATTTGAAGTTCTCGTATCTCATTGTAATATAAAATACCCATTTCCCCAGAAACAAAGCTTTCAGTCATATTCTACATTGAGTTTACTACAAAGTGAATACACACACACCATATATATTTTCGACCATATATGACAAGAATGACTTTCTTAAAAACTGGGTAAGCTACCTTACAGGTTTAACCACTGCCAGTCAGTCCCAACCAACCAGTCATCAATAAAGAGGGGAGAAAAAAAACGTACTTGCAACTGAAACTCTAAACAGAGTGCCTGAGACAAGAATTCAGGAATGGCAAAACGCCAGTTTTAAAGTTTGAAGGAAATTGATGCCGTAGGCCGTATGAATCATCTTCAATTTAGCTCACGAATTTGGAATGTTTCAGTCTATGATATACATTTTGCACCAATAATTTTTTTCTTCAAAACCTAACAAAACAATCTAAAACAAAATCATGCATATCATAAATATTATCCTTATAGCATACAACCACTAGATGACATAAATCATTTCCATTAACTGAATATTGACTAGAAATAAAACAAAATACTACACAATTAAATAAGATGCAGCAACACTAAATTTTAAAAATATATTGACAACCCCTGCTTATAGGAGTATCTACATGCACTACAAAAACATTAACTACAAAAGCAGTAAAAAACGCTAATGATACACAAAAATTGTATTACTATTCATTTACAAGAAGGGCAAAGCCCATACGACTCACATGCTTGACCTTGACCTTTACATGACCTTGATCTTTATATGACCTGACCTTCAGGTGACCTTCAAGGTCAAGGTCAATCAACTAAACCTAGCAATGACATCATGCACTAAGAACTGCTTTACACATTTTTCCTACCAAATTACATGTGACCTTGACCCAAGGTCAAGGTCATCTAAGGTTACGCAACACAAAGCTGTTAATTCAAGACATAGGAAGCACAATGATGCTTATTGGCACTTTCTACCATGAGATATGGTTACTTTTACTGGTTCACTACCCCATTTTGGTCACATTTCATAAGGGTCAAAGTGATCTTGACCTTGATGATATGTGACCAAATGTGTCTCATGATGAAAGTATAACATGTGTACTACAATGTTATGAAGTTTGGAACAGTTATCTTCCATAGTTCAGGGTCAAGGTCACTTCAAAATATGTATACAATCCAACTTTAAAGACCTCCTGTGACCTTGACCTTGAAGCAAGGTCAATCAAACTGGTATTAAAAGATAGGGATTACTTTTCCCTATACACCATATATAGGTGAGGTATCCAATCTCAAAAACTTCAGAGAAAATTGAGAAAATGTGAAAAATGGCTGTTTTTTAGACAACATTTACGGCCCCTGCGACCTTGATCTTGAAGCAAGGTCAAGTCACTATGTATGTTTTTTGAGGCCTTGTCATCATACACCATCATGCCAAATTGGGTGTTGATAGACTTAATAGTCTTCGAGAAAAATCCAACGTTAAAGTTTTTCACAGACGCCCGGACGGACGACACGGGTGAGTACATAGACTCACTTTTGCTTCGCATGTGAGTCAAAAAGCAGTATCAGGGAGAGACATAGAAGCAGAGGTAGGGACAGAAGAGGCCGGAAGAGAATCAGGAGTAGATAATAGAGGAGCATGAAAAGGAAGGGGAGGAGGTGATGGTATGGCAATCTAGAGAGCCCACAGGTCCTTGGATTATCACACGATGTCCCAATCCACCTTTCTTCACTCCTTGATGCCATTTCTATCATGATGATGAAGGTGCAAGGGCAAGGTCTAGCATTAACCCTCTGTCTCCCATCATACAGGAGCTTAGCTCATCCTTTCAAACAAGACATAGGAACCACAATGGTGCTTATTGGCACTTTCTACCATGAGATATGGTCAATTTTAGTGGTTCACTACCCCATTTTGGTCACATTTCATAAGGGTCAAAGTGACCTTGACCTTGATGATATGTGACCAAATGTGTCTCATGATGAAAGTATAACATGTGCCCCACATAATTATTAAGTTTGAAACAGTTATCTGCCATAGTTCAGGGTCAAGGTCACTTCAAAATATGTATACAATCCAACTTTGAAGAGCTCCTGTGACCTTGACCTTGAAGCAAGGTCAACCAAACTGGTATCAATAGATAGGGCTTGCTTTGACCTATATAATACTTGTAGCTAAGGTCGCCATTCTCAATAACGTGGGAGAAAATTGGGAAAATGTGAAAAATGACTGTTTTTGAGACCACATTTTTGGCTCCTGTGACCTTGACCTTGAAGCAAGGTCAAGTCACTATGTATGTTTTTTGAGGCCTTGTCATCATACACCATCATGCCACATTTGGTGTTGATAGACTTAATAGTCTCCGAGAAAAATCCAACGTTTAAGTTTTTTACGCCCGGACGGACGCCCGGACGGACGGATGGTCGGACGGACGGACGGACGGACGGACGGACGGACGACACGGCTGAGTACATAGACTCACTTTTGCTTCGCATGTGAGTCAAA